>JACCGJ010000101.1:111814-125479 GCA_013407085.1 Atriophallophorus winterbourni
TATCATCGCTCAACAGCAAGTTGGACAAAGAATATTATATAGGTCGAACTGTTATTCAACCCGCCTCCTCCGAAAAAGACTTAGGAATTTATATGCTATGTCGACTCGCTGTCAGCAAAGCTGAAAGCAACGTGGGCCTCCTCAGAAGAGCCCTAGGTTCGTTCGGCGCCAATATAATTAGCAAATTGATTTCAACCTACGTCCGTCATCATATGGAATATGCTGTACGGGCATGGGATCATTGGTTGAAACGAGATATTCAGCTATTGGAATCCTCCAAACCGTTCTCTCCACCGCAGCCAGATGCTACACAAACTCAGGAACCTCGTCCTTAAAGCTTTCTATTATCCCATACCAAATCGCTTATATTATTGAAAATTGCCTTCATTCCAATACAGACGGCAACTGACTAGCACTACTCTCTCACTTGGAAGGGCTTTAATAAAATCAAAAAACCATCCATGCAGCCATCGTATTCATTTTTTTTCCTCAACGTCTGCCTGGGTGGGGCGTTTAGAAGGCCCCCGTTCCAAACTTTAACCAACCAGCAGTTGTAGGTTGAAACTGCCCGCAAATACGCATTTCTTTCTCGTTTCGCAGTGTGCTATTATTGGACCATATTTACACCTACCTTCACGAACGTGGGCAACTATGAAAACATTTGCCCGCTTTTTAAAAAAACCACTACGGATTCCCATTTGGATAATATGTATTTTCGACGTTTATCGCATAATTTTAAAAAAAAACAATCTTTTTTTGCAATGTTTTTAATACCATCCCCCCGCGTGTACCTATTTGTGTGGTCCTTGTAAGCCATATCTTTGTGTACCCTGCATTAACTTACACTGCTTAATCTTATTTCTTATCTTGAGTCTGTTTATACACAATTCCATTTTAACTTGTGCCCTGCTATTAGCATGTTGCTTTTAAGAAACCACTTAAAAACAACATTGAATTACCGAAAACCTGAATGTGTTACTAAATCTATGGATTTCCGGGACACTAGGTTTGGACGATTTGTGAAGGTTTTGTGTCTGATTTTTCTTTTTTCTTTTCTTACCTACTTCTAGCGCATGGATTTTAATTCGTGAACGAGGCACCGGACGTTGAAACGAACCGTAATCGTGCATGCCAGGGGGTAAAGGCAAAACAATGCTGATTGAAGAGGAAAGGGGAGGGGAGCAGAGTAGTCTGTGAGTTTAAACTTGTGAGCCACTTTGGAATAAGCTTGGCATGCTGTTGAAACACATATACCCACACACACGTGGATAGGGTTAAAGCCCTAGGCTTGAAACAAAAATCTGTATTTGCATCGCACACACCCCAGGACCGGTTTCGAGCTGTTTGCATTCATCACGAAGGGACAGCACGATTAGGATCAGCATGCATTGAAACAATGGAGTAATGATAAACATGGTTTGAACTTGTAAGCCACTGTTGGATAAGGTTTACTTTGGTGGCGTATTGGAATGGGTTTAAAGCTTTTAATGTTCACATGTTTTCGTTTTTAAATTTCGGGAAATTCTCATTGGATGTAACCGATTGTCAAAATGGCGGTGCATTTCAATGCGATCCTGTCCCGCCACCTGGAGCACATGCTTGAATAGGTTAGTGACCAACACAATGCTACCGCTCAATGGTTTGCCCCCTATCCTTTAGTCATCGATCGATTGAATATATTTCAATTAGTCACCTTTTCACACACCACTTATGCCAAATTTCGCTGATGAAAAGTGAAGATTAATATTCGCGAAATGTGCTGGTGCTTTCAGGGAATTTACCGTGCTAACGTTCCCTTTTATTTTAAAACAACCGCTAATTTGCAGCGGTAAAATTATCAACACTCACCGCTACGTTTTCCAATGCTTGCAAGGTGTCCGCGCTTTCTTTGCGAGCCATAGTTGCGTCAGCCAGTAATTTAGTCACTACTTCGGAGTTGGCTCGAGCCAGATCGGCTTGGGAGCTCGATTCATGTGCGAACATTGTCACCTCGCCTTTCAGACCTTCAATGTGCTTTGCAGTCTAGTTGAAAACAAAAAGAATTCAAAAAATTACGAATCGCTTAGCCATTCCACGTAGTAGACATCTAATAAACTCTTGATTTCAGAATTCTGTATGGAAAGATTAAACCAGTTGCTAGCAGCCATAAAATCATTCAAGAATGACACCAACGTAAGTGAGGGGATGTGATCACCATAATATTTTAATGACGCCTAAGTATTTATCCTGGTGAGTCCAGCTCAGGGGAAATAGTTGTTGATCTCGTGTAGTTACCAGCTGGCCTTATTGATTATGGCAACGAATTCCACAAGTATGTTGTCATACTAGTTTCAAAAACTTGATTGCATTTTTCAGAACACTTGTAGAAGTTTCATCCTATCCTATCGGCATTTATTCTTCTACAGATTCTTCAGCTTTCTTCATTCCATCGACTTAGCAATTTCGGCATTTAATGGAATGATAATGGCTATAGTTTTAACACTGTATTTGTCTACAATTCTCTTTATAATACAAGTCTCGAATACTGGAAAAGTTGGATGTATACATGCGTTAAAAGACCTTGAGCTAACTTCATTGGACATACGCTTCGTCAGTTCTAATAATAGTTTCAGTCAGCATTTGAGAGTTGGTGTTCATGGCGCTCCACTGATGAAAATCACTTTACGCATACCTGGAGAATTTGTTCATCAAATTCCTGCTCATTCTCTCCTGTTATGATTGGGTCATTTTCGAGGTTGGTATAAATCGCTCCTGCTTCGCGTAGGTGCATCACTTGTTCCATGAAATCCTTCGCGTTTTCCCTGGAATAAGCAATAATTTGACGATTATTTTCGCAAAAATAATAAAATGATTCACAAGGCAAATTCCTATCTCAAGATTTACTTCGTGCACAGCGATATTACTCTCCGTTCCTACTTATTATTTGCATGCTTTTAAACTATGAAGCAATCTTGATTTGATTTCAACCGATGCAATGTGCTCGGCATCTAGGCGATGTTTTGCATACTGGATCGCGAAAGTACACTTTGATAATCCGATACAAGTTTTTCAAATGTTAAATTTGAGCGCGGTTCAAGTTGCGGGTTTCGCGAACATGTTGCCCAGTGATGTTGAGCTAATAACGAAAAGTAACGTTGGTTCAACAAGCAATAATGGACAGGACAAAACTCACTTGGTTGTTTCAGCACGCTCAGCTAACGCGGCAGCAATTCTTCGGTTTTCCTCCGTTTCCTTCAGTACTTCGCGCACGTTGTCCTCCAACTCCACGGTGTGTTTCTCCAACGCGGTGATTACATTTTTAGCGTCATTCAGCGTGGCATTGAGTTTGGCTGTTTTGATTTTTTCAATTACCTTGAATTAAATAGGCAGAATTCGTTCAGAGGCGACTAGCAACAATGATTTAGAATGATTCACTTGCATGTAATCGAAAATACAATTTATTACAAATTTATGGTGATGTATATGAGTAACGAAACGGATCTACTCACTCCATCAAAGTATTGTTTGCTTAAATTTCCATAAACTTTTGTGTAGTTGTTCACACTTTCGATAAGTTCGTCGGTTCCATTCAGCATTGATTCGAGTCGGGTTTTTACATCGGCCAGTTTCTGTGACGAATTGGTAATCCGATAGTCTGCGTCCTTATGGTCGGCGTGCACCTGCAAAGAAGAAGATCTCGTTACACACACAATGACGGTATGATATCCTGTTTCCTGCTAAACATTTTGTATCTGCCCCTTCGTAGGGATACCAAACTCTCTCTGAACGACACTCAGCATCAATCTGTAGAACGTTTAAGCGAAGAGTCTAACTCTCCATGCCTAACTTATACTAAATAATTTTCATGCTAAAATTTGGGTCATACTGTTGCAAACAAGTCAAGGTTTAATATTTTATGGTTACCATGGAATCGCAGTATACGATATGCGAAAAGGAATTCCATCCGGGATAATAAATGTCCTAAGGTGTGAATAGAAACATGGTTCAAATGATGTGAATGTGCGTAAGTATGCCCGCAAATTTGCTGTGAATGAAATGAGGCTCGACTCACCGATAAACTGATCCACGGGACGCAAACACGTTCGGAATGGTAATGGTGACGAAAATCTATTCGGAAATTTGGTATTGCAGCCGGGTTGAAATGGTTGCGGGTGTTTGATGTCTTGGCTTCTGACGAAACTATGTATTCCGAAGTACATTCTATCGTAATTTTTCAATGGCGTTTTGAAGCTATTAATACTTTAGTCACAGAATTGCCATAATTCGTGTAAAAATTGGTAGTTAAACACCTAATCACACTAACGCCTAAAGGCCCGTTTTGTGGTGTTAGCATGTTTCGAAAGCGGTGACAGTGGACTTAAATTCAGCAAGATTGGGGCAGCTAAACTGGAACATTGCAATAAATTCGAGAAATTCTATCAATTACAAATTAATATGAACTGAGCAAAATAAATATGTTATGAACAAAAATGCTCACATATATACATTTCAAGCACATGTTATATTTGCCGTGTCACTATTTCGATCCCAGTCGTGGTACTATGTCACTGGATTCCGTACAGGAAGATCAACCATAGATATGATCTTCAACCTGAGGCAACATCAATAAAATTGTTGCCAATGTCGCATGCCATTATACGCTGTATTTATTGATGTGATAAAAACATTCGACTGCATCAGCAGGGAGGGTCTCTTCAATATGCTCGATCATATAGGCTACCTTCAAAGATGGTCCAAAATCGTACGTTATTTACACTCTGACAGGCAGGTTTCAGTTCTTTTAATGGTTTTAGTTCAGACGCCATTGAAATTCTCCGAGGCGTCAAACAAGGGTGTGTTCTTGCTCTCATGCTTTTCAGTATTTTCTTTGCTCTGCTTCTGGAGCACGCTTTTAGGACGAGAACAGAAGGCATTTACCTACGTACGCACGCTTTTAAACCTGAACCGGTTGAGAGCACAAACCAAGGCTCGGGATGTGTTAATCCATGACCTGCTATTTGCAGACGATGCAGCCATTATTACTCACTCCCAAGAACACCTTCAGTCGCCAATGGACTGATTTCGTCGACATGCAAACACTTTGGTCTAACAATCAGCATGAACAAGACCAAAGTCCTTGATCAATTGACTATATCTCCTCCCATCATCACTGTTTAAAACTGTCAGCTTGAACCAGTACATCATTTCACATATCTTGGTTCAACCATCGCGGTTACCTCTCGCTAGACACTGAGATTGATAAGCGAATTAGCAGAGCAGCTGCCGTCTTGGCTCGATTAGACGCTTGTGTCTGGGGCAACCGCAAATTGACTGCGAAGACAAAGATGATTTTATACAGTACGTGCGTACTAAATGCTTTGCATTACGGCAGTGAGACCTGACCCATCCATGCAAGACATGAACGGATGCAGAATGCTACCCATTTAAGGAAAATCCACCGTGGATGGACAAAGTAACGTATGCTGAAGTGCTTGATATAACTGTTCTTTAGAGCATGCTCACCCTACTACGATAGCGCAGCTTACACTGGCTGGGTTGTGTACTCAATTGAAAATGGTCGTATTCGAAAAGATCTACTCTATGGTGACTTGAAATCAGGAAGTCCACCTTCGGACAGACACCACTTTCGGTATAAAGAAGTATACAATAGAGATGTTAAAGTTCTTGACATTGACTGCAATAATTGGGAAGAACTTGCTCATGACTGCTTACTTTGACATCACCTTGTAATGTATCTTTTGCAAGCTGGAGAAGAACAGATACGGCTCTCGGTTACTGATCGTAGCCCACGCAGCCGACGTGCAACTGACGCCGATCGACTCAGTACTGCCTATCGCTGTGAGCACCATAGGAAAGATTGTTCATCCAGATTAGGACTGTTTAGTCTTTGAAATGCTGTCAGGCTTGTGTTTTCATACATCACGTCGAGTTGTGAATGCCGGTAAAATACGGGTTCATTGTACTCAAGGTTATCCACTGTTTCAAGGCTCACTGAACCTAATCTTACTGTCTCCACCTGATGACGGCAAACCGCTAGAAACCGGTAGTGGTGTGTAAGTACGGGGGTTATTTCCAGGATGTTCGCGTTTTAAATTTGTATATTTAACATAGATCTGGTTTCAATATGACCTATTGCAATTAAAAATCGCTGTTCTGTATTATAACGATCAAACTCGAATGCAAACTGATTTAAATACCTTTGAAATCATCGCCTCAGCTCGATAAATTCGCTGGACTGCTTCGGCAAGTTGAAGTCGCATTTCCAAATGCTGCTCCAGTAGAGCACGCAATCGTCCTCCAACGCTGGCTTCACAACCCGCATCAATAGCACATCCACCTATCAAACCAGTCTCGTAGTCCGCCTGCGAGACCATGCTGCGAGCCTCAATTGGCACAGTGGATCTGGCATTTCTGATGCGTCGCCTGATTGGTGGCAACTTTGGACCGAGCCATTGAGCTACAGGGTCACAAGCAACACCGCCGCAATTGGATGGACACAGTTTGGAGTCAACGTCGCTTGATGGCGGTTCACTATTATCTCCACATAGCTGTTTGAAAAATAAATGGAGGTGCCGTGAATATGAGCAACAGTGCAGTGAAACAAAATAAAGTTGCCCAGAATGCGAAACTAACATATCTCAACACACGCTAGCACCATTCGGACATTATTGCCTAATCTACACTTTGTTGGAGTTCTGTGAAGAAAACTATTTGTGTAGTGGAACTGCAGCCTGCGTTTTGTGAGTCATTTAACTGTTGATATCTTTTATTACTTTTGAAGTTATTGGTCCTTTTACCAAATCAGACAGACGACATCTACTTATCTTTTATCGAGGTCCCGTGAAAATTAATGTTAAATAGGCGTAAAAAATCATCGATCCTAGAACGTTGCTTTCTGTAATCGAATTAACTGCTACCAGTTGTCTGCACATTAACAACGCTATATCAACTGACACCTCCAATTTGATTGGACCCTGTAGGTATTGATTTTCCTGGTTTAAAATGATTAGACACTTGGAACGCGTGAGAACGAAATCGCGATTCTTGCTGCATGTGATTTTGGATAGCAGGCTAAACTTGTCAGCAGGTATCTTTTACATGAGAATAATTTGGAACCGAGGCATTTCTATCCGTTTCCCAACTGTTGATACTGGTGATAGACGAGCGCAAGAGATTTCATATCGCGGCTATTTGTTAAGCGATCCAAGACATTCATAACTTCAAGGTACCTTGCCCATCTTTATTTAGATAGGCTTCTTGAATCTATGGAATTCTGAAACATCAGCTGGTAAATATGTGAGTGACATTGTTCTACGTTCATTTAATTCACTTAAATGTAGTGAAATTGGTTGTATCTGGCGCAAACAGTACTCTGCAAGGACCTTAACGTTTTATCTAATGCCCTTCATAAGCAATGAATTTACTTAAATATGGTTGAGCAGATTGATTTCGGGCTTGACGGCTTCCGATAGTATTTTCGTTGACTGTTGCAGCCACCACAATCCCGTATTTTGTGGACGCGATTTTCAACCATAGCGAATAAGAATTTTCCGTTTTACTGCAAACTGCCTCATCGGGAGAACATATACCCTCCCATCTATTGTTGAACGAATCGACATGGTCCCAAGCAAATCTTTCACTTAAAAATTTAAGAATATACTTGTTGAGTAGATTGATATTGAGATTTTTTGTGACAGCAAGCATACAATATTTTAATCACAGCCTAATTAAATTTAAAATGAGGCAAATTGATGCTTGCTTGAAATCAAATCAAAATGTAAGTTTCGATTATGCGCAGTCACGTGTGTGGGATGTAAATGTTGATAAATAGTAATGTATACGAGATTAAAAGTTGTAGTTTTCATTCAATGGCTGCACAGTAACTGTCATTTAATGTTGTATGTGAAAAGCAATAAAGGATTGAACAACAAATGTTAGATAGCACTCTGCCTGCCGAATTTTTCTTTTATATATTGACAATCATTTCATAACTAATTAACTACTTCAACGTTTGTCAGGTCCTCTTCGATGTCACAAAGTAACCAACTTTTCGAAAACATTACAATTCTACAGCTTAGATGTTTCGAGCTCAATATCGTCGATTACACTTCCGGTGGCGTCAAAGATTTCTAGTAAAATGTAATTAGTGAGCGAAACATGAATGCATATTAAGTCTGGGGGAATAATTAAACGGTCCAGTCACGGTGAACTTAGAGTGATTCCTTGCTTAAAGTAATCTGATACCAATGTTGAACGTTATAGAAAAATATCATAAACTAAGTATGTTCGTTTCATCAATTACGAAGCGATTAATTATATGCGAAATTTGTTTCATAGAGGCACATTTTAAATCATCAACATCAAACGCAACATCAAAATGAATTACCAGTCTGTTTATTTGTTTAATTTGATCGCGGAATTCACCAATTTTCCCATCAAGTTTGGCCCAATCTTGATCCAACGTTTCTCCCCGGGATTGCACTGCATTCCATTCTGCTTTGAGTTTGTCAACATTTTCTTCAAACTCATTGCGCTGTGAATCAATTGTGTCTTGAACAGCCTTGAACCGTTTACCGATTTCCGCATTTCGCAAAATCTCCAAGTGAGCAACTTGATTTGGAATGGTTACAAAGAGGAAACTGCATCTCGTCATTAATGAACCAAAGATTTTTAACTGACTACCATGGGCTGAATGAACTTGCATCTATCGGGCAATACAATAGCTAATATACAATATATGCAATATTTCATTCTTCGCAACATTAACAGAATCTATCACTAACTTTGTCGCTGTAATAAAATTAATAGAATTTCCACAGCCAAGAAGCCCAAACCTCTGGCGCATACTCTTGCTTGTTTAGCATAATAAGCTCAGCGCTTGCAATTGTCGCTGCCGTTCTTAGCCAACTTGGAATTGGTCGGTCAAAATGCAAATTAAATCTTAAACTAGTTCTTACTGACAACTGTGTTCTAATGAAGCTTTCGTGCCTGAAAAGAAAGATTGTAAAAGCTTCTCTAGCCGATTCATTACAAGATTTCCTTTCGTGCCGAAGTGCAGTTTTAAACACCACCGAACAGCGAAGCTGTACTCAAACTCAAAATGAGTTATACAATTTAAGATATAATTAGAGCTGATCTTAGCAACGGAGATACAAATCAGTCATCCTTCAGCCAAGTTCCCGTTTCAAACATTTGCGCATAACCAAGTTGATAACAATGTACTATATTCCAGACAGTAGGTTTACACTTTGAGAGCTGTGTTCCTTTGAGAAATTATATTAGAAATGGTTGTATAAGCCATTATTTCTATTATCATTCAAAACCCATTTCGGTGGTTGCTTGTATTAACCTTCAGCTATTGAGTGCTGGGTTGAATATGGTAATCTTAAATGGAATTAACACGTCGATATCCTGCAGCATTTCATTAATATATCCAAAACGGCGTAAAACTTATTGAAGAATGAAGAGTTTCAAATGTCGTTTCTCGTGTGCCAAACATTTATATGCGCATACTTGCGCTCATACCAACATAAACATAATGATTATTAATTAAACATCGTAGCAATGCCGCAATGCTTAACTTTGATCTGACTGCATTTGGTCAGACGAAAACGTTGCTCAAATTTCATATTTTGTAACCCCCAATAATTTGATTTTTCAACGTCGAACTTCAAATTAAATTCGAGGGAACTGAAATTTTCTAAAGAATAATCAGCGCTTGGATCTGTAAATTATAACCATATTACATGGCCAAAGCCATACATAATGCCAATCTTCGCACCCAGTGGAGGTACAGACCGAAAACTCAACGGGGAGCGTTACCCCTTTTTACTTTTCCAACAACTTAAAGCTTTCAAAAACAAAGCCTAATGTCTACAAGAGATGTTTGTTGGTTGTTACTGGATCAGCGTCTCTTTGAACGAGCAAATTATGACCCTTGGTGTCATACATCAAGGTTTGTGGTTAGTGGCACGTTAACAGTGTTAATCGTTGAGGCGCGCACCCATGGTCAACTCATGTCTACATCAAACCTGCCTGGTCAGGTTTCGAGAATAAACTCTAGCAAAGATGATTTTTGTGATTATAAATAAATGATAACTGGTCATATCCCAGGTTTATCATTCGTGTAACGATTCAAATGAATTTAAGCACCAGCAATCACCACCGATTGGACCACAATGGCATAGCAGATATGACGTTCGACTTTCCATCGGAAAGTTTGGGTTCAACTCTCACCATCGTCGCACATTCACGAAACGTGCTTATCCCAGATGCCCACCAAGTTTAGGCCTTAATGGCTACCAACCATTGGTTGGAAAGATGATGTTGATTGCGTGAATTGGTATCGTACATGTAGAGCTTTGTGCTGCAGAAACCGGAGAAAAGAACCGGTTCTATGAGCTCCAGCATTCAAATCCAACCTCGCACCTCAATACATAGGCCGACTTTCCATATCGACAAAACATGTTTTTGTTTTTATGCATTCCGTGTATTTTTAATTTATGGTTAATGTAGAGTATTTGCTGTTGGGACCACTAAAACTTTGAATTAATGTTAACTTTGAATTTGAATTACTTTCAATAATAATAATAATCGCTACCCATTGTCCGACTACTGAGGATCATCCTTATTTACACTAAGCGTTCACTAACGTAAATAAAATTCATAAGGAGATAGCTAAAGTCAGATGTTGACAGTAAAATTTTAAATATTGGAATGGAATAAAACAGCTGCTCAGGCAGTGAGTGCCACGGATAATAGTAGACTCAACGATTAACCATAATCACTGCTTCAGTTGAGATTGCAATCTACTTGGGTGGTTAGCACTGAGATCTAACGGGTTACTTAGTCGATTTACTAACGAATTATTTATTTAACAATGTGTGCTTTGAGGCGAAACGATGCAGACACCTCTGAGCATCGGAAGTACCATACATCATGTTTTTTTAACATTTTTAGAACGCTGGACCGTAAATTTTATAGCAACATTTAAGGAATTGGTCCAGATACGACCGAAATCATTTTGATGTCAGTCTCTATTCTGACGAAGCGCAGAAAATCTGCAAAGTGAAAAAACTAACCTTCTGGATGCGTCCGCTCTAATTTACCAGCTTCGTCCAACACATTGCTAAATCGATGTTTTAATTGTTCTAGTCTTTCTTTCGCCTGTTCAATTTTGATTTGGTACTCGTTTTCTTGCGCCAGTTGCCCGTGTAAACTGTCCATCATGGTAAGCAAGCTGTCAGGGGTCGATTCGAATGAATTCAATTTGCGAATGACCGTCCTGTGAGAAGAAAAAGAAACGGCGAGCTCTAGATAAGCACTTTTCTTGTAGCTGAACATGATAAATGGTCTTTCGCTTACTCACGCAAACATCAACATATTGTATTGAGGGCACCTTCCGGGTAGGGGTTTTATTTAAATTGACTTCGTTAATTTTGTATCGGTCAGGAGTTATCGCATCGAGTGATGCAATCAAAAGGTGTACATAGACGGGATAAATACCGCTTCGACTTATTAAACTGTTTTGTCAAGTTTACATTAAAAGTGAATCAGTCTTAGTCTAATATTGTGGGTGATTCGTTCTCACTACAGGAGAAAGAGACAAAATTTAGATCGAACGATGATTCATTAGGACAATATCTGATGGGGGATTGTCGCCATAATAAAAACAATAGCAACACCAAAATCAATTGACGGGTACTGAAAAATGCTTTACATCATACACAAACTGACGCTTAGGGCTAATATTATTGTCAACGAATAACGGGAATTGTCAATTACGATCAGAGCGATGGACCAAAATATTAAAATGAAATTAAACGAGGCTTTACTGTCTCCATCCGATGGTGGAAAACAACAAGAAACCGGTTTTTGAGTGTAACTGCAGCGTAAGTGGGCGTCACTATAGACTGTACATTATTTGTTTCACATAAATGTTCTGAAAGATGAATCTGAAGCCAAAGAGGTTGCTTTCTGTTGATTACAACCAAGGATTTCCGGCGAATCAAAGCATTATTTACTCGGAATGTGGCTCAAATACAGAAACGGCCCCTCGGGGTGTCAACTGGGTTTGTATAGTTTAAGGCAATCAACAAAATTTTCTATGACAGTTTATGAGAATGCAGTAAAATTCGAATAGGATTGGTCACGATTTGTAGCAAAACGTGAGGTCAGGAACCGCGTATCGGCATCAAATAATGTTGACTCCGTTGGTTATTACGTGCTCTGCTAATGTGATTTGAACGCTTATTAGACCGAGCACTATGTGCTCCAGCTGGTTTCGATTGGAAACGTGTTTTGTCATTTATTGGCTGAATTAAGCGTACTTACACATTAGCTAAGACCGAATTAGTGCGTTTTGCCGGATGAGATTCATGTGCAGAAGAGAGTGTATGACTCGATACAACCAAATAGATGGCATGAGAGTATCATTTGCGTTTCCTAAGAAACCAACTTTTGGCTTGATTGGAAAAAAATGTTCGCTATTCTACAATTTATGTTAATAAACGGCAGATTCTTGTATTTTATTGTGCAACTATATATAATCCCCGAAAGAAAATTTTCTGGGCAGGTGCAACGAATACCATGTCCGTTGAAACGCGAATGATTTACGAATTTATGACGAATACTATCTGACTAATATCTCGAGTGAATGCTGGCAGTGGTTTTTATTAACAATGTAAAGATTCTTCATACACCTCAAATTTATACAGCAACCAACTACTCATCCAATAACATCTAACAGCAAATAGGCCATCGATCGAAGATGGGCGTACTCAGCTTTCGAAAGCACATCTTGCAGTGATTTTAGTTTATCCTCCTCGGTTTTCAGCCAGGGTATCTGATCAAGTTGTTCCAGTAAATCCATCAAGCCGTCGAACAATGCTTTCAATTCCGGAGGCAGCTGTCGTCCAGTTTGATTTTTTAGACGTTCAAATTCAGCTGAAGTAGAGAATGATTAATTCGCTAGTTAAAGCACTTTTGGTCGAGGTCAAGTATAAAGATGATTGAAAATATTGAGTTTAATGACGGTGGAAGGTGAACAATTATAAAGAAGATTTTATATTGAAGAAGATACATCCTAGTTGTAAGTATATATTATAAAGTATAAAATAAAAATGAAATAATCTTTAAAGTACGCGAACAAGAAATAATTTTAACTACAAGCAAGTACATGCAGCATAATATATCCTGATGGAATCCCGGTTGGTCATGACATAAGTTCATTGAGCACAACAGAGGAGCTCGGGTAAATCTGGTGGGAATAATATAAACGCCAGTCAATCAATCTTTGGTATGGATAGTCTTAACACATCGGATCTTTTACAGGAGAGCCCTGCCAGTGGAAAAAGTAAACAATTTTGGCTACAGTTTGATGATCTATCGGATGAAACTGATCAAGAATCTGCAGCATACAGTAGACCACATACAAATCACGGAGTTTCAATCTTCACGAGAACTCGCACATTTAGCCTTCCACGCTCTGTAAAGTTATGTATCGTTTTAACCTGTAAGCCTGAAAGGGTTCCAGCTTTGGGTTTGATCACCTGGTTCGAAATGTTCTCCTTGTGATTTTCATTGGTAAGAAGCGTTCATGTGGTATTCCTGATTCGGTTGTAGGAAGGTTATATTGTAGCGAACCGGAAATGGCAGCTGTCGAAA
>JACCGJ010000102.1:2795-23974 GCA_013407085.1 Atriophallophorus winterbourni
TATTTTAGATTAAGACCGCTTCCAATTCGATGCGCTTGACATAGCCAGTGTAGGTAGCCTGATCACTTGTGTAACTTTTTCTAATTTCATTAATTCAATTCAATTTATTTGCTGTGAAATTCATAACCGATTGGATCTTGACGAATGCCAAGCTCTGTTTCATAAAATACCCGATTCTTGCTTTTGCTTAAAAAGATGTTGCGATTATGTAAACAATAAAACGTCGAGATACGAAACTTGTCACTCTACAATGCACCAATCGCCAGTCTAAATTTATTCGATTTTCCACATTTTCGTCTCCATTTTCGTTTACCATATTTCGATTACCACTTATCGCCGTTCATTCAATCTACGGGGCTTGCATAAGACGACATTTTTTAGCGTGCGAGTTTGTTTTACGTGGAACAATCTACTATACATTTTGACCCCATGGGCAAATTTAGACATGTCACTTCACCTTACAACCTAAAACAAATTATGCCATTTGGATTTTTGCCTGCCTCTTAAACTCTTCAGTAAGAAAACTAATCCCATTCATGCCGGTTATATTATTCGTATTGCCCACATTACTGGGCAACCTGACGGTATCTTAGCCCAAGTGCAGTTTCTGACTGTGCGGCACTTTCCTGGATCAGGCTTGTGCTTTCATACAGACATACATACATTACTCTGTGGTTTCTGTTAAGCTTGATGCTTTTGAAACCATCAAAATTAAATTGAATTGCCATAATCAGACTCGCACTCGTGAACGGGCTATCATTGAACCAAACTTATCAACCAATCTGCGATTTCTCCTGTGCATCCATTAACTCACATCGCTTTTGTTCTGCGCATGCTGCACGAGATTATATTCGCAAACCATTTGTTTTGCAATTTCCAGAAAATGTCCGCAAACCATGAAGCAACACACACATGGTTATATACACTGAATATGCGAACTCGTTCATTCCACTTTTTTATGCTACTAATCATTCGTGCATCATCATCATCACAGACAGCATTACACCGATAGCACGTACCGAATGCTTAACTGTTACACAACCATGAAAAAGTAGAATCCTAAAAGATGGGGAAGGGTAGGACTTAAATAGCTACGGATTCTATAGAAGAGTAAGCACAAACAAACTGGGATGAGGTGCCTACATCTCGAATGCATATGCATATACATTCACGCATACACTCTGGGCCTCCATACAGCTATCAGATATTCAACATTCATATATCCGCCAAATGATAGATAATTTGTTTAAATTCATCTGGCGGAATTATCGACGTTTTGACAATAAATTCCTGCGAACCCAGTGCCGGATATTCTTCATCTCTAGGTGCCTCTCACGATGCCTGTGTGAATCATTCTTGTATGACCTAGTTTCGCGTATCTCCTTGTTTGTTTACAAGTAATCGTTTGTTTATTTTGGCGAAGGAGACAAGTGTCGCCTTGGTGTGTCACACTCGCGCTGTTCAAACTACACCATAGTCAATCTAAAATGGTAGTTTGTCGTTAGTCTGCGTTTATGCCTGAGGTAAAATCTATCCTCAGCTATGGAGCACCAACCTGAATTTTGTTTTATTTAACGAACCAGGAAATTGTGAAATTGTACGGTTCATCGTCTGTTTCAATTATCAGGGTTGTAAATTAATCCGCCCTAGCTTCACAATTTGAGGCAACAACATGTTCCGGAAAGCAATTTTCAAGTGAAAATACCGCTTATCAATCAATTTAGCACGGTGCTATCTGCGTAGTACACATGTGCTGTAAAATGCACAATTATGCAAACGAAAGAAAGAAAACCATTTTACGTAAATCACCTACTCGCTGTTACAAGAACATGGGAACACATTGTGACCACGATTTGCCACGTGAATATTAAATAGTTCGGTCAATTTTCACACACAAAACGCTTTTTACGAAAGTAGTTCATCATGAATCACTGCATTCGATGTTGGAACTTTGATAGACGTTAGATTTATTGATTTGAGCAAAGCGTTCGATTGCACATGCGGTTAATATTCTAGCTCAAATTCGTTGGAATCCTGGGAGCTGTTCTCCAGTGGACCAAAGATTTCATTGTCGGCAGAGTGAACCCTGTGACTGTGAATGCAATCCGGCCGAACCCTCCCCTGGCTACATCTATTGTCCCACACAGCTCAATTCAGTGGTTGTCAGTCTACCCATAACATTATTACTCTCCTAGAGTATCTATTTAATACATAATACATTAGGTGTATATTAAAATGAAAAAAACTTATGCGCAACGAGGGACGCGAATTAATCAGCGATAACCACATACTGACCTCCATGTTGATTCTATCGTCTGTTAATGCGCGTTTGGGACAGTGAGCCTGGCTATGAAATATACTTTTTCATTGGATGGCTACTATTACGTCCGACACCGAGCCTACTTGTATTTTCACTCCAGAAACGTTTGTGCATAGGCTGAGCGTCAACCGATCTATTTTGAGCATATCATTGTCTATATTTACTATCTATAGATACATGGGATGTTAGATTACAGTTTTGGCTTTCCGTCGCCGTAAAATTTTGTTCTATAGGGATATTTGTTCTATGTAATACAGCGAGGTAACATGCTACTCGTACGTTTGAGTCATGCCACTCAATCAGAAAGACCAATAATCAGCATAGTCGCTGTGAATGCGATTTAAGGGCGTGCCTCAATCAGTCATTCGTTCATTGGTAAAAAAAACTTAATCTCGAACATGTTCTCCACTTGTAGTGTGGAAATCAGAGGCGCTGCCACAATTTTGGATGTAAACTACACAGCGCGAAGCCTCTCCGCCGAGGAGGATACCTGGACACATGCAATAGCCGAATTGAACACCGAACTACGTCACTGCCAGCGCCAATCGGAGACCTTGTTAAATCGACTTGCGAGAACTTCGAAACAGCGAACTGTGCTGGATACCTTCGCGGATAGCTTGATCCGAAAAGACGAAGAGAAACCAGGGTCGAATCCTACGGCAGTGAGCGGTAACGCTTCGAGTGGTCCACCCGGAAGCATGAATGCTATGGCCAATCACGTTGGAGGTAATCCGATGGGCTCAGCTTCTGGGGCACCATCTCCAGCGTTGAGCGGAGAAAGCAAAGGATCTTTAGAGGTCAGTATTTTTCTTGCTCTGGCAGTTCATAGAGATAAGTTTATGCTTTGACAAGTATCTCATTTATTTCTCTGGTTTATTTTTACTGACACCGATCCACTTTAAATGACGTTGTGCTTATATTGCTGAGGTATTAATGTAAAAACGGATTTGAACTTCTATATTTAGCCGCTAAGTGTAGGCTCTGTTTACTTGTTTACCTAGCGGTGTGCAGGCTAATTCACAAGCGAATCTTAAATTGTCATACAACTTGAGAATTCACTGCAAGGCTTGTTTACAGTCAGGTTTCTTGTTTATAACGGATTTCCAACCATGTTGACTGCTGTTAAACTCGCCTCCCGGTCGGAGTTGAGTTCGTGTTTCACTTGGTGAAAATTTCACCACTCTTTTCTTAATATTGTGCTGCAAAGTGATCACGGGACTCGCATACTACAGCCCATCAACGCTGAGTGACATAATGTCACCAGATAATAAATTAAAATGCGGGTCAGCTTCTTGCTGCGTTTGACAAATATCGCACCGTACAATTATTGATTGTTCCATCGCTGCATTGTAAGCACTTTGGCAGTTGGCGATTAGTAGAACGAACTTTAAATCATGCTTTTTTGACAATAACTTTTGTTTCAATGTTCCTTGGGGTCATTCTGTTCACCTCAAATGTCCTCGTACAAAGCTTGCCAAATAGCGTTTTGTCACGAATTCGCCGAGTTTTATAACGCTTGTATAACTAGGCTATGGAATGAAAATGCGGTGAACAAGGTGGATGGGGCGGATATCTCAACTATCTGGCGTTCGGTTTTACAGCGGATAAGGATTAACGAACATCACACCTAATACGCCCATGGTTACGTAAGCAGTGTGTCAGCAGACGCTGGCCTGTGCTATTAATAAATAATTAGGGATGAACACAGCAATTATGAAAGCACAAGCCTGATCAAGGCAAAGTGCCACACAGTCACAGACTGCGATTAGGAGGTGTGATCAATTATCTTGATCTTCCCTGTCTAGCTTAGAGAACTCAGGATTGGTCAAGAGAATGCCATTTAAACGTGAACACTGTTCGTACCGACACCCTTGATCTGACGAAGCTTCTGTGTTCAGAAGCGAAACGTTACCAAAAACTTACTATAACCGATTCATTGCAAACTTTATTTTCGTGATTATGGACTCCCGATCGGTCTCGAATATTTTCAAATACTAGGCTATGGAATGTTTAGCATTTGGTTTGACATTGTATCGAAAGTGATAACGACAATTGTGGGAAATGATTCCATGGTTTCATGTTTTGCTGGTAATTTAAGCTCAATTGCATGGAGGCATCATTTGTAAAATGAGACATTGAGAAGTTTCGTAGGGGAACAGCGCGAATACCCTCACTGAACAGACTGATTTAGCTGGCTACCCGAAACAAATTAGTTTTGGTATGTTATTCACTCACGTCTATCTTCACTGTCGTTGAGGCATTTCCAATGGTCTCGAGAAAGCCACATGTGGCGACCATCCTCTGTGCTTGGTTTATAGCGCAATCAATTAGAACTTAAACTCGTCGGGCACCATGCGATCAACAGCAGACTACTCCGAAACACAAGTTGAGACCAAAATTCTTCATTGGTATGTGTAAAACTAACAATGCAACAGACTCATGTATAGTGGTGCTCACAATCTCCCACAATTACAATCCAAAACTGGTTTCTGTCTGTTTGCCCTCATCATGTGGAGACAGCAAATCTTAAGCTTGGTGAGCCTTAAAACAGACTTAATTTTCTGGTGCTCAATTGACTGGGTGTCATGGGTCATTTATACGAACAACATCCTACACTGCAATTTGAGCAAGCTTTCATAACCGAACTTAGCAAAACAAGTCCGACAAATAGGTTTTGTATTTAAAGCCTTTGTGATGACCGCTCTGCAGAAAAATGAACGGTCAATATTTCTAAAGTAAACGATTAATAACAGATTAAAGTGTACACCTTTTACGGCGACTGGAGATAGATTGCAGCAGACTTATAGGTGATACCCGTCTGATCACTAGACGACAATTACCGTCGATATTCAAAAGGCTGCTTATACGTGTAAACTTTCTTCGTATGCGTGTTGGCAGCAAGAGATTAGCCAAACTTGATATAGTTCCCATTAAGTCTTTCACTAATAACCTGTTTGTTGTTTAAATGCAGAAGATGGAACGATGGGTTGATCACTTCCCTACTCTCGCCTCTGCCGGTTTTATCGTGTGCACTTGTGCGACACTCTTCGATACTGCTTGTACTTTTATTGGGCTTAATAAATCAATATACCACTCATCAAACTACTTTACTGTCGTCAGTTCATCATTCAAATGATGACGGGAACAGTCTGTCCCACAAGGCGAACGTGCTACCCAAATCGCTGTGCTGTTCAAAAACAAGGATGATACAGCGGATTGTGATAAATACCGAGGAATGCCTTCTAAATGGCTTCCGGTTTTTGCAAGTGTATGTCGACTGTGGGTGTGATCTTCTCCGTGAAACAGCTTCAGATGAAATGCCAGGAACAACATATTTTAGCAGAGAGGGTCTCATCAAAATGCAATCATAAACAGCCTACTAAGTCTACTGATCTTAAACCTTTTTCTCTATGACGTGAAGTGTTCAGTCATCCCAACAGTGGGAATTTGGAAGTGTTTGAAATTCACAGAGGCTTCAAAGCAGGATGTGTTTTTTGCCTACACTATCCGGGGTTTATTTCACTCCGCGGTCGAAGCACATGTCGGACGAGAACAAGGCAATTACCCACGCACACAATGTGATCACAAAGCTGTTCAAACAAAATCCTTCAAGACAATATTGTTTTAACCGTTTTTTGAGAGATTGTCTCCTCCAAACAGAACCGTTAGTTGTGATTGTGAAATTCACATGTGCTTCAGATCTAAATCTACCGAACGAAATGAACCGACAATGGCACATAGTGCCACGTTTGTAATATTCGGATCTCCAATTATTGGCTCTATTTTTGAAACACTATGAAATAATTGACTTTGCTGTGTTGCCATATAGTCGTCTCCACTTGCCCCTCAATCTTCGCATGGTTATCGATCATGTGAACGATTCATCAGCATTATATTTTGGTGCTCACATCCCCAGAACTTACACCCCACAACCGGTTTCTCCCTGTTTGCCATCATCAGTTGGAGACAGTATGATCTGGCGCTGTGAGCCAGTGGTAAAGTGGTAAACAAATGGTTTACTTGCATGCCGCTGTTAAATAATCCGCAATGTTTATTTCGCTTAGGTGGTTAACCCCTACGATCCGAGAAACATGGACACGTTGCATCGATTTTTGGGTATTTACGAGGAACAAACCGAACGCTTGGACAGTTCGTTGTTGGATACGTCTGAGGAACTGGAGCAGGTTCAACAACGCATTGAAGCGTTGGAGAAAGAACTGCACGAGATTGCCTTGAAACAAGATGAACATTTGACACGGTACGTGATTATATTTTTCTCTGGTTAATATGTTATGTTTTACTAAATTCCAATCACTCGTTAGACGTCGAATGATGTTCATCTGTTTCAAAGCGCGTATTCTTCAGGTGGAATTAAGATTAGCCAGGTTTTGAACGATAATCTTGAAAAGTAAGTTGTCTGCTCGACACCATTGCTCATCGCGTTTCGGTTCGCAAATACTCTCAAAGATGTCTGTACTTTTCGTTAGATTTGTCACGTGGTTTTGACTTCTTTGCGACCCAGTGAACTGCATTGATTATCTCGTTCAGTCGAATGAATTGAACAGAGTAAGGTGTGACTGATGAAGGCACACGAACTCCGGTTAGCCACAAGTTGCCGACGTAGGTGTGAGTTTCAAGTTTCGTTTAATAGTTAGATAAATCTTACAGTATAGTCGAGTTGTTTGCATAAAATAGCTGACACTCACTAACCAGAGGGATAATGTGGGCGAATGGTATTAAAAACAGCTTTTTGTTAATCCAACCACTTCAAAGCGACAGTCTTTGAGAACATGACCGTTTTCCTTTCCATGTGCATGGTCAACCTGTGTGTTGATGACGTCGTCGAGGTAGGACCAATATGCTGCTCGGACAAGCTATCTAGAACATTTTGGTGTTCACGAACTTATCCACTTTATAACTCGAATATTTTAATCGATTCCCACGTGTCGTAGAAACTTCTTATCGTCGATTTCCGATTGTCTGATGCTATCCAGCCATCAGATGGATGCATTTTTCATTCCTCTAATTTGTTGACAGCTGCATTCGCTGTCTGTACACATGAATAGATTGTATCCAGGTATTGTAAATTGCGGTGACATGTGGTGACGGTAACTGCTTAGTCTAGAATCCAAGAACCCGGTACACTGTGATACGTTATTATTTGATCCGATTTGCTAGGATGAATTTATTCGACTATCCAACGCGGGGCTATCTATTTTGAATTCGTTTACACAATCTAATCACTTTGTAGCCACTGCTAGATAGGGTTCGTACAACGAACCACTACGTTCAAATGCAAAATGCTAACTGAGAATAAGCTTGCAGCACTTGTCACTTTGTCTGGCTCCAGACCTGTGCTTCATGATGATGAAGAAGAAGCTTGCAGCCTCCGCTTGATTAGGGGAGACATCCAGAAACCGGAAGTGGAGTGTAATTGTGGGGAAGTGAGTGACACAACACACTGCTCATTAGCACAATCTTAGTCCACCGAACCTAAACTCACTGTCTCCACTTGTTGCCGGAAAACAGCCAGAAAACGGTTGTGGTGTGTAAGTGCGGGCAATGTGAGCAACACTTTACATTATTCCACCACTATTCCATTAATGCAACTTATTTCGGAAGAGAAAGCCTTCATACCGCGTTCGCGCTAGTCATCCGACATTTATTTTAAATAATGTTATTTTCATTCATGAATTGTGAACTACTTTGAAACGATATTTGCAAGAAACGACTTAGTACAGAGTGTGTTGAGGTAAATTATTTATACTCATGGCTCTCTGTTAATGTTCATTTATTATATGCATCGCTTCGTTAATTTGAGTGCATTGCACATAAGAGAGTGTAATGAAGAATTGTTCATTACTCTTACTCAATACAATCGCAAAAGACGAACGAAGACTAGAGAAAGCTTTTAGGAACGTGGGTACGTATTGATCACATTTTGAACCCGGAAAGCAGACAGTTTTATCCACAAACAAAATCGGCTCGGCACGCAAGAACAAATAGTTACCCAGGTAGATTTACGTCAAAAGACGAGTGTTAATTAATAAATTTGTTTCGTCAGAATGATTCTGTAAGAAGCTTTGTTAATTGAATCGTCTTCAAACATTGTTTACATTGCACCAACGATATTCTAAGAGATAATGCAAAGAAATTTGAGTGCAACCCGTTTGACCCTGATGCACCTCAAGGATAAGACACCTTTATCAGTCGTTACGACCAGCATCTACAGGATCAAATGTACGAATTGTTCTGGTGTTCACGTGGGGCAGACTTCCTGGGAACTTCGTACTGAAAGCTTATCGAAAGGCAGCCTCGAAATTCGAGGGAATATCAATCTCTTATTTGTGATTGAGCTTTGGCGGACCATTCATTAAAAACAGGTTACAATGTCGAAGTGTTGAAACGCTGTATTAAACCGTATGGCGAAAGCCTACTATCGATTGTGGCAGCATGGAGGACGTCAAAGATCTACCGTTCTGTACCTGAGCTACAATTTTGAACCCATTTTCACCAACATCGTCGTCTTCACGAGTTGGAGTACCCATTGTGCAAGCTCCATCAATATGCACTATCATTGTTATCATGCTCCCCTTCTTCCTTACAATCACCGTCATTTTACTCTCCTGTAATGCTGTCATCACAGTTTTAATCATTCTCGTCAACATCATGATCCATCTCCTCTCTAAGTATTTTCATGCTATTTTTAATGCCGATTATTATTATTATTATTATTTTTACTGTTGCCATATACTTGAGTAGTTACTTCCGTACAAGTACGCAACAGCTTGTTCGATGCAAATCGATATCCACATCATAAATGTGGCCCTACAATGTGAACCACAAGCGAATCCAAAAGATCACATAATAGTTGAGTCGAAACTTTTCCACATCTGTAATCTGTCGTACAATGCCGGAGCCTATCGAAACGCTGATCAAAACATCGTTTAGAAACTCATTCTGCTTTATTTCCATTTAAATAAAATTAATCAATCCTCGCATCTGATCAAGCATTCTTCGGAATCAGTAATAAAACGTGCACTTTCCTCAGAAAATCACTGTTTGCTAATTATAGGTCGGCTAATTTCTTTAATGGCTACATGGGAAAAGCTATGCACCGAACTCCAAAACAGGGTTGTTTTTAGACACAACAAACGAGAACAGTTCAGATTATTAAACTAATCAATCACAAGAATGATGAAAGGCAATCGCGAAATCCGCTTTTTAGTTTTGGATGATTTAGGTTCGTTGTAGATAAAACGATTGTAATTAGAGTTCAATCCGATTTGCATTCTCGGGACTCTGAAAGAACAAATCTATGTATTGGTTTTCAAGCTTATCGCGTTGCTGTTAGACATTTAATCTTTCAATAAAGCTTAAGTGTAGTTGTCATCTACCCTGAAGATGAAACGATTAGCAAGCGCTGCGAACACCTTTTGAGCAAATCACTCACGTTTTGACCCGCAAACCATCTCCCCTCACCCAATGGGAAGGCTCCATCTGTGTTAAGGGATCGATTCCGTAATAATTTATGCTGATGATGTTATTCGGATTGTTATAAAAACGATGTCCAGTTACGATGCCAACTTATTAAATACCGAGCACGCAACTAGCTGAAAACTCGGTTGATATTTTCCATCTGAGCGTGTTTAGCAAAACGGACCAGTTACGTTGATCGATTCTATACAAACAGAAAAGATCGATCTGGATACCTCTCGATTGCCAGCCCTGTGTGACGCCACTGTGTTATGTCTGTGTGTGATGCTGGCGCAGTCTTGAGTGAGAGAGAACCACAACCGTACTTGAACTCGTCTATTGCCCGAATGCATGAATGAATATTACAATGTCTATACACTCAACGATAATCACATTTTTGTGTTGTCCTCCTTGAACCATGGATGTACATCACAATCGTTCGCAATCAATATTGATTGATGAATAATCGATCCATGAATAATGATTACCACCCATCGCTGTGAATACATGCTTAAGTTATTGATATTCGCGAATCAGATCGCTTGTATGTATGTATAAAATCACAAGCCTGATCCAGGCAAAGTGCCGTACAATCAGAGACTGCACGTGGGCTGAGATACTGTCAGGTTGCCCAGACCTAGACAGATATGAGAAAAAAAAGAAATAGAAATGGTAGTGAGACTCCAGCCTGTTTCAGCATGCAGCTCACCACCGATGGCCAATCAATTTAGCACGATGTTATCCGCACAGCACAAAGTACTGCACGATTGCACATCCGCACAGATCGTGAAATTCTGTGGAGCATGAGATCATCTTGCGCTGGCGATGTATGTCCATATTCAACATCCACCGAAAGAAGCCAACAGCAACGCCAGTCAAGTGATAACCATCGCATGCCATATCCGATAACTGTTTCGAAGCGTATTGTTTAATGTGTAAACAAGTTGCCGCCATAAATAGTTGGTTGATAGTAGTTCCTCGGTTTTATTTTCTTTCCACCAAACTTTTTGAGTAAGTTCGAGTCACAATACGTTTTGATATTGGAACAAGCTTTATAAAAGATGGCTTCTTACTGGTAACTACATTTTTCCGTGTTCACCAACCTTTTCAATGGTCTCTTTCTAGCGAGTTGAGTGTCTTAGTTGAACCGCGAGAAAGTGGCCAAGTCGAGATGATAATTTCTTACGTGGTCGGTCGATGCTACTGGAAGCCTGCCTACGACATTCGAATATTTAACAGTGATGGAACAATGAAGGTGAGATCAGAGTGTGTTCATTGCAAAACCCTGTGTACCATTCACTATTTCACGGATATTTGGTTGGCCACCTCGCTTCACAGCATTGCTATGTTATTATGCTTATGTTTTCTTTTCTATTTTACTCTTATTACTGCTGATTTATTACCCACTCTGCCTTGCCTTTGATAATAGCTACGCGAGACGTTCAAAAGCATGACCATATTCGTACAGTTCGCTTTCGTCTTGTACACAAGCAGTGAGCTCTGATATAATCTAGTTTGGTGTCTTTTCGACTCTGGAACCTCACTATCATTGAGTGTAGTGTGAGTGGTATGGTATCGTATGAAGGCACAAGCCTGATCCAGGCAAAGTGCCGCACAGTCGACTGCACGTGGGCCAAAATACTGTCAGGTTGTCCAGGCCTAGACAGATATGACAAAAGAAATAGAAATGGAAATAGTGTGAGTAGGGTTTAAATAAACGACTTTTCAACCTGGAAATGTGAGCAACCCCAGAGCATTGACCATTCAGCGTTTCAAAACGCCATCGTCCATTTTTGACAACTTCTTCAGATTTGCAAACAAATAAAATTAGTCGTATAAGCTATTCTTAACTGGCGTATACTAATGGAATTGATCAACATTTCACTGCGAAGAATCATCTACCTGAAATACTGCGAAACGGGTGGAAACTGCGAAAAGCGATTCCCAAGAAGATCCCACCACGATTGTCAACAAGGTTATCGGCCTTCACGTGACAGACTGAATTTGGCGCTGCATGAACGTAACTCACTTTGCGGCACTTTGGCTGGAATCATGCTTGTGATGTCGTCATCAACTCAGTGCGAAAAAGACCGAAACTCTAGGGCCACAATTCTCCAGAATATTTTCAGCTCGAAATAACGAAACAAACAAATGTTGGAACTATCTACAGGTCGTGAAAAGAAAGTTTGCAATGAATTGGTTAGAGCAGGTTTTTCTGGTAACGTTTCGCTTTTGAACACAGAAGCTTCGTCAGACCAAGGGTGTCGGTACGAACAGGGTTCAGGTTTAAATGGCATTTTCTTGACCAATCCTGAGTTCTCTAAGATAGACAGGCGTCATGAAGACAATTGATCACAACCCCTATATGTTGCGTTAGTCCGTAAATTGTTTATTTTGTGTGCAGGTGCGAACAGCGTCCGCTGACCCACTGCTTACGTAATCCATGTGCACATTAGGTGGCATACACGTATACCTTTTATTTACCATTATACCACTGTTTCGAGACTCACTGAAACTGATCTTACCGTCTCCACCGGATGACAGCCAGAAACCGGTAGTGGTGTGTAAGGGATGGGAAATATGAGCACCAAAATATATTGGTCGTTTATAGTCGCCTTGAGTGCTTGACCAAGAAACACTTTGCGATACTTTATTTGAGCATCGTGGTTCTTTGTATTTTTTACAGTGACAATCAAGTATATCTTTTTGTGGTTTCAAATACAGGTATGTTAGAAACCTTTCTGCAATAAGAACAATCATATGCAACTTCACTACAGTATATTGTTGTTTAAAGTCAGATTTTATTAATAAGTAGTATATGACGTTCGTAAAGCGAGTAGGAAGCACACAACAGTATGCTTAGTTCTGGGCATGGTATGTCCGGAATTAATTCCTGCTACTGAATAATCTGTGTAAACTGGATGAATGTAGCTTCACGATGTTCGATTGTTTTGAGTTAACCTCAAGCATCCTCGTGAATCCAATCTCGTCTTTCCAACTTGTATCAACGATAGCTTTCTTCATTGTCACTGCTTTACATCGTATCGCGTTACATTCTTTTTCGATCGGTTTAAATTCAGCCACTGTTTGCAAATCGGATCCGTTCGTATGATACTCATTTCTCGCCAGGGCTTATTCAAATTTTTTCGGTTTGGCGAACTTGGCTGTAACTGGAAACCAGACTGAGACGATTTGCAAGTCTAATCGATTTTCGGTTCTAGACCAAAAATGAAAAAAAGACCATTTTAATGTCCGTCTACAAGAATCGGGTTTTATCTGTTTTTGTGCGCTTAGAAATACTAGCATAGATGTAGTATCTGATTGATTTATTCAATCGCGTCTAAGGGTGATATCAGCAACTGATGAGCCAACAGTTTGGAACGCTTAACACAAAGCCACAAAAATAGACGAGGGCGAATTATATCACGGTCTCTGAAATTGAGGAAACTCTTACAGCACACTCTAGATTCGCGCTGCACAGGGTAGATTGCAATAGGTTTCACAGATGATGGTGCAGTGCTTTGGCCACAAATGTATCACCTAAATCTTACGTACCGTGTACGCATTTCGAATACAAGCAGCATCTTCTAATTAACCTAGGAAATGAAATCCTCCCCGCGAAATCGAATTCTTTGTTGACTCATCTCAACTTGCACATCCTCTTCTAATTCTACCGAAGGTTGTTTCCTTTAAGGCAAATTGACCTCATTTGCATCAAGCCGATTTCTCATTTGAAAATTGGTATTCATAAAAACCTTGGGTTCGTTTGTGGCTTTAAGATATACAGCTCAGTGATAGATTTTAATTATTAAGTGGACTTGTCTTCGTTCAGCGTGCTACCATTATCTGTGCAAATGTGCTTGATTTGTTAATACTTGAACTTCGCCATTTATTGATAAAGAATAAGAATGGGTGTGTTGGGAAGCGAAACGCTATCAAAAACCCTGCTCTAACTGATTCATAGCAAACTTTATTTTCATGATTATGAACATTCAATCAGTATCGAATATTTTTTAAACCTGAATCCTTTTCGTACTGACTCCCTTGGTCTTACTTTACTTTTGCGCGACTATCTCCTCCAGTAGGATGAGTCGGCTTCAAAGAAGATTCTTGGGAATTTGGGTACAAAGCGGCGTCCCCAGCACCACTCGGCGTTTGTTCGAGTCAGCTTCTCTAGCCTTTGCACAGCCAAGTGCGACCTGCAAGGCAGCAGGGAGTTGCCAGAAAGAGGTGTTCCACCAGACTCTATTCCAGGTTTTTCCTCAGGGTTTTCTCCGGAAGCCTTTCGCGCGATCGGGTATCCCGCAAGGCAGCGGAGGTTGAAAATCAAGATTTCCTTCCCTTAGATGAAATGCCCTCCCAGGCTAACGAGCTCCATCTGCCCGAAGCAAACTGGTTTTCAGGCGCCAGTCACTCGCCTTCGCCTCTTCTCCTGTTGGTAGAAGCAGTTCGCCGGGCTCGGAAGAGCCACTCGTGCAGGCCAGAAGTGGACTGGTTGTCAGAGGCTATTTGAGGCATGCCATGGGAGCATTTTATAAACAGTGGGAGCTTATCCCCACTGCCACCCCGGCTATGACAACCTTGGTCTGACGAAGCTTCTGTGTTCAGAAGCGAAACGTTACCAAAAAACCTACTGTAACCGATTCATTGCAAACTTAGTTTTCATGATCGGTCTTGAAGAATGGATAAGCTTCACTTATTATACCAGTTCTATTCAATGTTTAACACAAAAACCAGTACACATTCTCGGAGACACAAAAATTATCAATCACATAAATGTCTTCCCAAGTGTTTTATGATTGGTTACCTTTTTAATGAGACATCTTGAGGCGAATAGGGTGAAAGTTCGTCGATATAAGGACGTTCTGCATAGTACAATAACGTTTTGAACGAGTAATCGATAGAGATAGAGATTTAGTTGTTCCGTATCGCAGTGAGTGGTAATTACCGATAAGGTTATTACTAATAAGTGTATCATAGCAGGAACAGTGCTGCCTCAAAATACTTTCCAAGACTCGTTCGTGGGAGATAGAACTCGCGTGAGAAATATTTTTTGTTGCGACATCTTGTTACCACAAAGTCCTTCGAAAAGAGCGTGGGAAATATTGCAGTACAAAAGATGAGGTGAGATACAAGACCTAAAACCAAGTGAGCGAAGATGAAACTCGTGAAATGAGAGCCTACACACTTTAGTGAGTGTAGAATTCACACAGCTGGGCACGAATACAGTAGAAGATTAAAGTACTTTTGAGCTTTCGATGTAGTTTCACATTTATTCTTGTAGTGTGCTGGGCGAGAATCGGAAAAACATAACGAATCGACGTGGTAAATAACTCAGACACTTAGCTGCTTTAATTTCGCTACGTTACAGTTAACATTCGTCAGTGAAACCCCCAACGCTTTTACCCTCGGCTTAAATACAAATCCGTTTTCGAATGCTCACTGATTACTTTGACGAACACGTAATAAACATTCCACGCATCACTCCTCGAGTGTTCACCCCTCCCCCCGTCTCTTCCAACCAGATCGTCTATTACGGTATGGTCGCTCAGGCTACCGGGGAAGATTGGGAGACCAGATCGATGGTTCTGTCAACCACTTCTCCGGGAACTGGTGGCGTTGTCCCAAGTCTGGGACTTCAACGTGTGCATTTCAAACGGGAGTGAGTCGAATGTTTGTTCGTCCTCTGGTGTTCCCCATTCCCCTCGAGTTTCTCCCCATTATGGATCGTTTGGTGTTCTAGTTAAAGGAAAATGTGATTGTGAACTAAACCATCCTTTCTAAGTGCGCCTAATGCGAGGTTGTGCATGCAGGTTGTGCATATACATAGAGATAAAACGAATTATTGTGCTTTTACCTAGATGCCTTCGAGAACTAAGCAATAAATTGTTTGACTGTCTGATTGATTGGTTGATTGATTGATCATTCTTGTGCGAATGGACACATCAGTTGGACTGATGTTAGGTCCTTTAGAGACCAGCATTCGATACCTTTTTCTGCCTTTCCATAATGCTGCGAACAGTTCGAAAATTCTTCTGTTTCCTTCACGACATGGAACAACATCTGAGCTAAATACTAGGCGAATTTAACCACGCAGTTCAAGTTAAATGGTTTGTAAATCGGGCCTCGTCGTCTTGCTTATTTGAACAGATTTCGCTTCGACTGTGAGTACCAAGCACTTTACACAGTTTGAATTTGCAACATTATTGTGACACCACAATAGTTGTCTACAGTCGCTTAATAAATTTTAACGAGCTTCGTTGGTTTAGACTACAACAGTTAAGTGCCGCTGTTTGTTGGTTACAAAGGCTTGGCTGATATTACAACTTGGGTCCAAACTCGAAACGCGAAGAAACAGCAAGTGAACTTGAATCGAGAATTAAGGGACACACAAAGCGCATTAAAACGCACACACGTCTCGCGAGAGACGACAGATCGAGTGACTACTTCTCGTTTTAGTTGCACGCAACCAAGCAGGTGATATGCCTGGTTGTAGAGAGAATATATTGAGAGTATTCCCGAACGTTTGTAAGTGGAGATTTTTCGTCAATGATGGAAAGAAAGACTTGAAGCTTACTACAGCATGCTTATCGGAAAGTTCAAATAGGTTTGGCGGGTGGGCCGCAATCACAACCTACCTTGACCTTGTATTAGATTGATGTAAATACACACTAGGAGGAAAATCGACCACTAATCCTGGTCATTCCCACGCGAAGTGACACACCGTATGCATGTATCAAAGCACAAGCCTGATCCAGGCAAAGTACCGTACAGTCAGAGACTGCACGTGGGCTAAGATACTGTCAGGTTGCCCAGGCCTAGACAGAAATGAGAAACAGATTCTTTTTGCGACACCACATCCAGATTGGCGTAAATCTCGGGGTGGCCAAACCGTCACATGGCATAAGCAGTTAGAAACCCTTACTAGTAACCTTTCCAAAGTCGGCGCAGCGCGTCTTCCAGGCTGGCTTGTCCCCGCGATCAGATATCGCAATGGCTATGTTACGCTCAGGATGTCCTGAACCGGTTCAATGGCGGTCTTGCACTAAGCATTCCATTCTTGGAGAGGTTTGCTTAACCTTGTATGTTGTCAAGCGGAAAGGACGAGAAAAGCTTGTTATGATGCATGACAGTGAAAGCGCAAGGAAGCTGACTAGCTGATGTAGCTCGACTCGTTCACGAACAAACTTGTGCTTGAATTCATGTTCCATTCGAGGTGTAGGCACCTCTACCCCGTTTGTTTGTGCTTACTCTTCTATAGAATCCGTAGCTATTTAAGTCCCACCCTTCCCCATCTTTTAGGATTTTACTTTTTCATGGTTGTGTAGCAGTTAAGCATTCGGTACGCGCTACCGGTGTAATGCTCTCTGTGATGATGATGATAATGATGGTATGAGGAAGAATATAGAAATAGAAATGGTAGTGAGACTCCAGCCTGTTTCGGAATGCAGCTCACCACCGATGGCCAATCAATTTAGCACGATGTTAGCCGCACAGCACATAAGTGGGCATATTATAGGCTGTTTAGCGGTAAGGTCAAATCAGTGGTGGTGGGTTGACTGCTACTTAATCAAGTTCCCTGTCCTGACTATCGCCCTTGGTCTGACGAAGCTTCTGTGTCAGAAGTGAAACGTTACCAAAAACTGTTCTAACCGATTGCACCCAATTTTCTCCCCAGTATGAATACACGATCGGTCCGAAGCATATTCCAATCATTCGTGTCATTGTCATTGCTCAAATTTCTGTCTAGGAAATGATGTCATATCCTCTGTTGACAAGAAATTGTCGGTTTCTCGTAATATTCGTCGTCATAATGTTGATTGCGAGTAATGTTAATGTATGTGAAATCAGTTTAACCCAAGTTATCTGATTGAAGAAGATGATATTCCTCTATGAATTTATATTAACCCAATTCTTTTAACGCAACGAGCGCAACAGTCCAATGATCAATGACTGTAACGGGCAGATAGATAGAGTTAGCTCGGCAATTTCGGTAATCGCTGCGGCATCAGGAATTCCTAACAAGGCTAACAACAAATCATGCTTTAGTTATTCGAAACTCGGAATTTGCTCATAACAAGAGGCAGGTCACCTGTTGAAGTTTGATGATGTGGCGTAATATCAATCAAAATGGAGAAAATTATGTGTGCTGTTGAAAAACAATCAAGGCCAGCGGTTATTGGAGTACTTTCACCTTTACTTTTGTGCGACTATCTCCTCCTGGAGGATGGAGTCGGCTTCAATGAAGATTTTTAGGAATTTGAGTACAAAGCGGCGTCCCCAGCACCACTCGGCGTTTGTTCGAGTCAGCTTCTCTAGCCTTTGCACAAACAAGTGCGACCTACAAGGCAACAGAGAGTTATTGGAGCGAATTGGGTGTGATATTAGTCTCACACAACCCTTGATGGCTTAAGTGTGTCAACGAGCATTAAATCTCTGGCCTATGTCAAGCGATCTTTCGCTCCATTACGTATGTATCACGAAATTCCTATCATATAAATCTGCTGGTTTGTCTGCGGCAGGTTTTCTTGATACACTAAACATTGCTCTAGTTGTTTGCCTTTTAGACTAAGAACTTTTCATAGATGTTACTGAAGCTCAATTTGTTGTCTTTTTAACATTCTTGGCGTGACCAACCGTTTGTCCCATTCTAAACATGAACCGAAATTTCCTCCCACTTTTCAAGAAGCAACTGTTTACTTGCAAATATATATTTTTCGAATCCAATGCGCTTTCGAGAATAGTACTTTCACCAATAGGGCGATTATCTAGGTGCAACTTTGGATTTTACACTGCATCACATAAAACGTACTCAGTCATTAATACATTGCAGTGATTTACGAACGCACGGCACGTTGGATACTAATTATCGAAATGTTCCATGTTGAAGCCGACTGTTTGTTTAACATTCTCGTCTTCAACTTGGTAAAACGATAAATACCCACGGGCACACTGGTCCTATTTCCCGTTTCCTCCTAAAAACGATCACTTTGAAAAAAATCGATATCACGTGCCCGTTCCCGAACATCAGCTGTTCGGTTTTATCCGAGGCCAGCCTCTCGGTACAGATTGTCGGCTAACATTTGGCGAGTAAAACGAATACAACATGGTTGTTTTTCGTTTCTAGACATGGGATCAATACACAGATGCAGCTGGTTTTATCCACGATGTTGTATGCCAGTGTACCGACCTCGTGTGATTGGTTAGTTTGACAGAAATTGTCTAAAACAAAAATGGTATATATATATTCGAATGTTTTTAATGATGTCCGAGCCACTTCTATTAAACAATTTTAGCAATTTTTGTTTAGTGGTTCAGTGAGTTGGGTGATGATTGGAATGATAGGTGATTATCAATCCTTCCCGGTGATATGTAATCTTGAAAAGGTCAACTAAAATTAATCTTGAAAACAAATCCTTACCAACTGATTTTAATGCGTTTAACTTGCGTATACGTATAATTTTCCGAACGATTCAACTAACTTGAGTTATCATTAACTAACCACATTGTATGCTTGGTACATATAGCTGTTGTCGATATGACACCCCAGCAACGATATGCCCACTGTTTCACTCTGCTATCGTTGTTTCTACAAACGATAAGTAGCTCACTGAACCTAATCTTTCTGTATCGACCTAATGACGGCAAACAGCTAGAAACTGGTAGTGGTGTGTAAGGGACGGGGATGTGAGCACCACAATACATTGATAAGTAGCTTGGTTAGAATTCCTGCTTTTTACTTACTCGCGAGTAGTATCGATTAACAGAACATCTTTAAACAAACGTAACCGCGTAATTTTTAGTTTTAGTTTCAATACTAATAATTATAATTGTATGTATTGTTAATTTGGAATTTCAACGAATCTCATCATCTAAATTTCCGCAATGCAAGGGAACATTCAAGTTATTTGTAATGAATCTCTGCAATCCCTCCCATTCATCAACATTTCAGTCACTCCCCTTTGGGTTCGAAACAAGCGCCAAACATTGTTGCACATTTACCACCACATTCTTCGTCGGGCACTGTCACGCCTCGAACTAGGAGTACGTCGAAAATGGGCGGATTTCGCAAACCAGGCCGTCATGCCACGGCCACCAGTTTTCATGAAGCCGATCGGGTGCTAAGCGATACTGAAGTGAGTTTTCGGAGAATGATTCGTATTTTTATTTTAAATATTTTACGTCTAGGGATGGTGTTTGTCACTCATGTCAGAAATTTGCATGGATAATATCTGCGTGCAGATCGAGGCGTTTCTGTTCCGAGACCTAGGATTTAGCATCCGTGGCGACATGACTTGCACTGATTATCATGATACTATACTCACTGTAATAGGAATGTTTTCCTACGTGCTTGTTCGCCGTTCTATACCCGATATCGTATGTTGTACAGTTAGTTTTCTATTTTGTGTGCATTTCTTTTAAAAGACTGTGAGTAGCAACACGTCAGAGTTATTTCACACGCTGGATCTATCTCTTGCTAAAATGTTCTATAAACTGTTTTGAAACAAATCTTTTTATGCTTGAATTATTAGCATCGATCTCTCTGATCCACACCACCCAGTATACAATGATTTAATTAAATACCAATCTCCATTGAATGCTCGGTCGAAATGATATCATAATAACAATATATTATCTATTTCATATATCTCTCTTGGCCTGGGCAACGTGACCGTGTCTTAGCTCACGTGCAGTCTGTGACTGTGCGGCACTTTGTCTGGATCAGGCTTGTGCTTTCATACCATACCATACCAATAGATTGAGGTGCTCACATCCGCAGTACTTACACTCAACAACCTGCTACTGGCTGTTTGCCTTCATCAGATGGCGACAGTAAGATCAGGTTCAGTAGGCCTTGATATCATATTGTCTCCCAGAACGTCCCTTCATAACGGATCGTTTATTATTTTTGCCTTGAATAAATCTTTTTTTCCAAAAATGTTGCTATTTCAGTCGAACTTGTTTCGTTAATATACTGGTTGTATCTTTCTGTTCCCGGTGTGTATTTCAATGTTGATCATTTTATTAAACAACCGTTTAGAGCCAACAACCTCTTTCTCCTACTAAGGCAAGTTTTTATGTAGGAGTGCCGTGTGTGCTTACCGAAATAAGTTATTAGTCTAGTTCTATGTGAGGCATTGTATTGTTGTACGGCCTAGCAATATAGTATATATATAGTATAGTATATAGTATATAGTACATATAGATAATAAGCAGGTAACCTGACAGTATATCAGCCCACGTGCAGTCTTTAACTGTGCGGCACTTTGCATGGATCAGACTTGCATACAGTATGTTGTTGTGCTGTGTGTGACTATCTCCTCCTGAAGGATGAGTTGGCTTCACTGAAGATTCTTGGGAATCTGGGTACAAAGCGGCCTCC
>JACCGJ010000102.1:23994-43048 GCA_013407085.1 Atriophallophorus winterbourni
TTGCAACGTGGTAGCAGCATCGAGACCGCTTCAAACGCTGCCAGCCGTGCCACAGTGAGTCGTACAGCGTCTCGACGTATGCTGGGCGCCAGCATGCTTTTCCATCCACCGCCACCACCTTCTCGCTCTGGAGCAACGACACCGGTGGCCGGAGAGGGGCCGACTAACGTGCACACAGTGCATCTAGACGTTCCTCGTCCACCAGCGTTGATACGTTGTGACAACGAACCTGTACGTGTGACCGTTGGGTTGTTGGATTTGCAACCGAAATATGAATACGTCACTGTACCGAAGCGCTCGTTGCATGCCTTCTTGAAAGCGACCGCGGTTAATCGAAGTGATTTTGTCATTTTGGCGGGAGAGACCAACATCTACGCGGATAACACTTTCATAGGAAAAGTAAGCCATCTTATAAACTCCTCGTTCCGTGCCGTCGAAACAGTAATAGATCTTGTACCGTTTACCTACTAAATGTAAAGATCACATGGTTTTATTTTCTTTGTGTGTATCATGAGGTAAATCTCTTAAGGTGGCTAGCGGCATGGAAAAATGATGATGTTACGTTTAATTTTGTATCTCATAAAGTATTCAATGGAATTATTTGAAATTTGGTGTGCTGTTTGTTTATATAAATGTGTATTATAGTTTTAAATTTTATGTGATTTCCTTGTAAAACAAAGGTTTGGTAAGTATTTTTATAAAAAAATATTATTTTCGAAAGAAACACATTTTGCTCATATTAGTGTGGGCAAGGACAAAGGTTTAGAATGAATGCAAGTGTTTTTACATGATTTACGGAGTGTATAGGGTGCAATAAGATGCAGAAGACATAAGTTAACCATGTTTGAGTAGTTGTGCATGCGAGAAAAAGCGCACTTACAACCAACATAGGTTCAAAACTAAGAGAGATACACTGTTCAAAATACTTGTATTGCATCCCTTGGCAAGTTTGACATACACATGTTTATTTTCGTCTTTTTATCTCAACGTTTACGACAAACATTTGCGAAAGCAAAATGCACGCCGCGACTGAAATTCAACATTTGAGAAAAATGAGTTTGAAGCCGAAGCTGTGGGCCAATGAGAACGCGTTTCCGCATGTAAAATGCTCTCCCTTTTTGGGCCAATTGTGCCTTTGTAAATGAACTTTTCCACGTGGGAAATAGGTTACTTTCAAGCCCGTTTCTTGACCTTTCAATCGGTATACAACATGGCGAGTGTTTCTTATCGAAACTGCCCGGTTGAAAGTCGGCGTATTACGGGTCATCTGGCGACTTAGGAAAAAATCTGTCAAACCAGTCCTTCAAAAACTCCTTTGTTTTCAGAGTAATAAGTATTTTTAGACAAATAAATTATGGTACCTTATAAAATAGACATCAAAATATCATTTTCTAAAAAAAACTCAAAACATTTTTTTGAAGAAAATACCATGCCGCTAGCCACGTTAAATGCTGATGGTCTTGTCACTAATATTTGCCTAGTGTAAAGTTCAAAACTCTCTGAAACTAACAAAAGACGTCAGACGGTTACGCTAAAGCTAGCCCATACAACTGAGGCATCTGGGATGCACTTAAGTAGTATATTTTACATAAAAATGTTTACTCAATTTCCGAGGATGTGTATGGACTACTCGAATTTTATCTGTTGACGATAGGGACGGGTATATATTATCATCCATCAGATGGGACATAGTCTACTTCCACCAATGTTATTATCTGTTTTAGACTTCTGCGCATTAGGAAAATGAGTGCTGAGATTTTCCGAACAAAGAATCAACGTTTTGGGCCCAATGTTACGATGCATTGTTCATGTATAAAATCGAGCAAACTTTTGTAACTCCTTCCATTTTAGTCCGAGTTGCCCGCAGTTGCCCAAGGGGAGGAATTCAGCTGCAATTTGGGCGCCGAACACGGAATCAAAGTACACTACCGTCCGTTGTTCAAATATCGAGAGGGGTCAAACAACAAGTATGCCACGCTGACGTTCAAACAATTGATCGAAGTACGCAACACATTTGACCGACCGATACGTTTGATGGTGGTTGATCAAGTGCCACTCAGTGGAGAAGACAAAATCAAGGTGAGGGCGCGCTCTAATTCGAGTTTAATGCGTACTCGAAAACAGACCGACAGCAATGTATGATGTATGATGAAATCACAAGAATCAGAGTCGAGATCTGCACGTGGGCTAAGATACTGTCAGGTTGCCCAGGCCTACACAAATGTGAGATTGAAAATAGAAATAGTAATGGTAGTGAGACTCTAGTGTGTTTCGGCATGCAGCTCACGTTGTGATTGGGATGTGACCACAAGCCTGATCCAGGCAAAGTGCCCACAGTCAGAGCTGCACGTGGGCCTGAGATACTGTCAGGTTTGCCCCGGTCTATACAGATATGAGACAAATAAATAGAAAGAAAATCGAAAATGAAAATGCAGCTCACTACCCGGGGCAAATCAATTTAGCACGGTGGTAACTGTAAATCACAGAAATACTGCACAATTGCACATCCGAGAGGAAATAATCAGACAGCACGTTATTACGTGACAATCAGGCGCTTGAAATTGTAGGTCATTTTTACGTATCTCGGTAGTTGTATCAATAATTCTGCATCGTTAGATGACGAGGTCTCGGCACGCATTTCTAAAGCGACCGTAGCACTCCGCACCTTAGGTCACCTCTGGCGTCAGAAAGGACTATCTCTGTTACTCAAGGGTAGAGTCTATAAAGCGACAGTTCGGGCTGTGTTATTATGTGGGTACGAAATTTGGGCCATACGTAAAGAACACATTCAGCGTCTCCAAGTATTTGACAACCGATGGCTCCGCAACATTCTGGGAATTAGCTGTTAAAATCGCATACGAAACGATGTTCACCGAAATAAGTTGTTCGGTAGTAATGTTGATATAGAGAAGCAAATCAGTCTGCATAGATTACGCCGGTTGGGTCACGTTTTACGGATGCCGGACCACCGACTTCCGAAACGGATTCTTTTTGGAGTGTTTGCTTAACCTTTTATGTTGTCAAGCGGAGTGACAAGAAAAGCTTGTTATGATGCAGGACGGTGAAAGCCGCAAGAAAGCTGCCATGCTGATGTCGCTCTACTCGTTCACGAAACTTGTTTGAATGCATGTTCCATTCGAGGTGTAGGCACCTTCCCAGTTTGTTTGTGCTTACTCTTCTATAGAAGCCGTAGCAATTTAAGTTCCACCCTTCCCCATCTTTTAGGATTTTACTTTTTCATGGTTGTGTGGCAGTTCAGCATTCGGTACGTACTACCGGTGTAACGCTGTCTGTGATGATGATGATGAATCACCCCATTTTTACCCATTTGCGGGACTGCTGAAACTTTCCGGATTTGTCACCATCCTGTCCATCAACCGAGTCATGTGTTATCGGTTTTCATCCTCGGGAATGTCATACAAACAATTCTAGCAGTCCTCCTCAGAATAGTTAGACAAACTAGACAAATATCAAGGTCATGCTTTCCTTTGAAAAACACAGAAGCGCGTTCCGCGAGAACATCTTCAGAAAGCTAGCGCGTTCAAGAATAGACCATTTCTGACACATCATTTATTTCGAGAAAGGCATTATCAAACGTAGTAACTCTTTATATTGTGGTGCTCACATCCCCATCCCTTACACCACTACCGGTTTCTGGCTGTTTGCCGTCATCCGGTGGAGACAGTAAGATCAGATTCAGTGAGCCTCGAAACAGTGGAAAAGCGGTAAACAAAGTTAAACTTGTATGCCACTTTACTTCTCAAAGTTATAAGCTCAATTTAGTATTCCTGGGTGATTGCTATACTGTTCAACTTCAAATCACACATCACTGTTTTCTCGCTAAATTTGTCTTCCATGCACGTCAAAACCGTCCCATTGCTGTTGTGATATTTTTGCTGGAATACATTTCGGGATTCGCTGTACACGCGTTTGCCAATTTCGCCATCATGTGTCTCACGGTTTCTCGCCTGCAGGTAAACCTCTTGGAACCTTCGATCAAACATCCGGAAAAATATGATCGCAGCAAACCTATTCGTATGAACAAGTCGAACAATGTTGAATGGGACCTTGATTTGGCCGCAGGTAGGTTTATTGCTTTTCTTCTCGCGATTTCATTGAGTATCAACCTCTTACTCTTCTGGCCACTGAAACTTATATTAGTGATATTCAAGTCATTTTAACTAAGGTTTCTTCAAGGTAGCACTGTTTTCTTTCATCTGTTTACATGTTCAGAATTTCCATAAACACAGTAATGGCGGTAGTTTTGATTGTTAATTTTCAAGGACGTTTGTCACCCCTTCGTGGTTGGAATGTGCATATCGTTGCCCTTACGTAGTTTGTGTTTATTTCTCTCAAGTACAGAGAGTGACTAATATTCCAATAGGAGTAATATTTGCGACTGTACGTTGAGGTCAAACGATGCTCTCACTGTTCGAAATCTAACCAAAATTTATAATGCTTCTTTTTACTAAGGGAATACCACACACAAAGGAAGCCAGTTCAGTGTCGGAACTCCCTAGACCATCCACACAACTATGAACACCTGCGTTGCATCCAGGTTGCGGTCTGATATTGGTTTCAGGCCAAACTATTATTAGTGAAACTGATGCATGAACATGCTGACTCGATGCTTAGCATGGAATGTCTATGTGAACTCCTGTTGTACCAATATTGTTTGCATCATGGTGTAAATGGTGTATAGAGAATACTTGACTTTCTTGACTTAATCCCTTGAGTTCCTGGAGGAACATAGTGCCTAGGCAACTTGTCTCCAGTTTGGTCTGTCCGTAGCAGCTAGTTTGATGTCGTTCCAGTTAAGTCAATTAAACGGAAATCATCTCGCCAGTACCGTGATCATATGGACCCTAGCTGCTTGCTAAGGAAGAAATCTGACCTTCAACCATAAAAGCAACCCATCTTTCTTGGCTAAACTAAAGTTGTCGGTACGAACAAGGTTCAGGTTTAAATTACATTTACCCGATTAACCCTAAGCTGTCTAAGAACTACATAGGCCATAGTAGAGGCCGAGCTTTTTAAGGCAGACAAGGAAGATTAAAATCAGCTGATGTAATCGCTAAATGTTGTACGAGACCCTAATTGCTTTACTTCTGTGCAGGCATGGTCAACGTCAGGTGCCCGATTAGCGTGCTTGCATGCGCACACCCGGGATTATGCACGTTAACGTTTATCCGCTCCAGAACTAGACGCCAGGTTGTGGAGATGGTAACCCCATCAATCACGTTGCCTGCATTCTTACCGACATTTCTTTCTGTATAGGGTTTCATACCCCGCCTCATAACTTCTGTGTTATCAAACTCCACACTGTCACATGTGCTTGGAACGTGTTTCGCTAGGACTATATCCCTAACTAAAAACCCGGGGGTTGCTTTCCAATTCTTTTTCTTTGCTCGTTTTCCTTCGTATAGATTTCTCTAGATGTTTGCCCAAACTAATCACCATGACAAAGATTGCACTTGATTTTGTAGACAGTTCATCGCGCAACCTGAAGGGGTGTTAACCTTGAGATGCATTCATAAGGAACGAAGAGTTTTGTTTATGTTAAACGTTACTCTGATACCAACGTTATTCAAGGTTCTAATTATTCCTTCAGTGGCGTCTTCGACATACAGTATAGAAACCGTGGCTTGCCAAGCCTTGTCCGTTTTCGATGACGTGTATTCTCCTCTGATCAGTTTGCGTTTAATTAAACCGCTTTTAGTCGTCTATGCAGAGGTGCTCAACCGTGTAGAACAGACAGGGAAGAATGCCGTCAGCAAGGTATATGTAACCGATTAAGCCAAACATACATGGCCATAAACAGGCTGATCGATCAGCAGACGTAGTTCGGACTTGCATAACAACAGTGCCGTTAAGGGATTACACACAGCATGGAGTGATCTTAGACCATGTAAGCCCGAACCTCGTTTGTAGTGATCCCCTTTTGTCTGACGAAGCTTCAGTGTCAGACGAAAAACGGCTCTAACTGCTCCAACTTTCTTTGCACAACAATAGATCCCCAATCTGTTTCAAATATATTCAAATATCCCTGCAACGCAGCTCTCATATCTCTCGAATAATTTTCATTTTTATCAAAACCACATTAAGGCGAATCAAAGGAATTGACTCTGAAATACTCGATTGAACACCCTGTGAATGAAGATCTGGATGTATCTGTGAGCGAAATGTGACTTCCAAATTCAACGCACACTGCAATCTTCAAATGTTGCGAGCCGCGCTACGCCTCTCCAAAAAACGTTCCTCTTCTAACACAAAGCTTCCTCTTATACAATCTCCAGTTATTTGTTTCGCTTTTTGTGTGTATTTCTTTTCGCGGAATTCGTTTTCTCGATTTTTCTTTCGTTTCTCACAAAAACTGCCAATCTGTTCTCACTTTTCTGCCGGAGATTATTCGGAAAAAAGATAATCGCTTTGTTTTAATGATTTATTTTCGTTTCGCCTCGAAGTTCTGAAATGCTTAACTTGAAGTTAAAATGGTCCCCACTTTCGTCTACCAAACAGTCAATGAATCATTTTTTTCTTTCTTTCATTTTATTGTAATTTTATCATAAACACCATCGTGTACGTATGTCAACCTTTGTCTACTTTATGGAACCTTTGTTTTTTCTTTCGTTATAGTTTTAGTTGCCCTCTGTTTGTTGTGTAAAATAAACGTACGCTTCATTTGGTTCAATGCTGATTTTCGCTATGTTTCTCTTTCACACTACTTTACAACATCCACTCACTTGTAACGGATACCAGACCGTTGCTTGAACGATACTTTGAAGCTTTGTGTATTGTCTTGAAGTAAAACGCATCACGGTGTGAAAATAGTGACATTAACGTCCATTTCGCGGATCGGTGCACAAGAGGCTGGTCCCTCGACCACAGTCTCAGATGCGTTGCAGATCACTGTAAAATCGTTCCCGTCTTCATGGCAGGTAACGTTACCTTTGCTTAAGCATCGAGAATTATACTTTTCCCAGGGAATTTGGCTTTTTAACTCGCCCGTTGAAGTATCTTAATCTCGAGACATTTAATCACCAACACTTAATCCCCAGTTGGATAACTTCTGAAGAATGTAGAATACGTTCAAATGAATTTATTTTTTCAGGATAGATATGCAATTGATTTTAAGAACGTCAATCTTTCCGTAGTTGAGTATCGCTGAATTGCTCAACATGTCCTGGCGCATATCTCAGCATCTTCTTCTGTTTGATATGAACCCCAGCACTTGCTTGAAGAACTGAGGCCGTATGCTGTCGGCAATTCTTTCGCATATATCCACATGGTGGGATGTTGGCAAGAAAAGATTGACTGTAATGCATGATGTAAATTAATGTCCTTCGATCTTTGCTACTTGTACGATATTTAAATATCTTCTTATCTTAAATACCTTCCTCAAGTATCAGTAAACCCCGGAATATACCCATTGAAAAAACCTCTTGCGTCCAGTCAATTCCAAGTGAATTCTTCGGTTCAGCTATGTATACTTGATCGTTTCCATTCATCAGTGCACACACATGAAATTAGCCCGGATACTACTTAAAGAGTGTAGTAGATATGATGCAGTAAGTTTTCAATTGCATAGCCATGTAACAGATGAATTTTCGTGTTTGGGATGTGAACCTTTTGATCCTTAGCCACTCGATGATAGAATTAGGTTCACATAGTGCTGGTTTCTAATAGAATTCCGGATTGCTTTGATTAACTTTTCTGTTTTTCTTCTATTGTTGCATTTCAAATATGGAACGTTATCACAAAATGTCGTACGTCATGTGTATGATCCACAGTCGAAATAGTAAACATTTTACTCAGTAGTCAAAACAGCGAACCCACGATAATGAGAAGACGAGTCCATAGCAGCGTAATTTTAAATTCTTCGTGGCATTTGGAACGCTAAAGACACGAAGCAATGACAAAGCTTTATAATGTGTGCAGGACTTTCAGCAGTTTCGTGGTGACCTTGACATTGTGAAAGCATTTGTGTGTACGTAATTGTTACCGATTTGTGCGAACGTAGTCTTTGAAAGACCGTCAAAGGATCGTGGCCCCGTAATATTTGCCCTGTGCTATTAAGTAACGGCGTACAAGCTTATTTAATCGCTTTCTCTCAACTACTGACTTTTGGAGATGGTTCTTCTCGGTGCACACTCTCCGTCTACGAATATTTACGGACTCGGGTTACGAATCAGTGTTGTTCCGTGGTTTCTGTACTTATTCCACAGTTTACCAGTAGCTCGTCTTGCTAAACAAACATTTCGACAAATCGAATACCTTATTATGCGTCAATTGCACGATGGTTGTACTACACAACGCAAAATTTGGTATGCAGATTATCCTTGGGTTAATTCTATTACGTTCGTTACACTCCAGTGGCGTATTTTTTATTGATTTTCATCAGTTTCACCACTAGTATAGGATAATCATACCATAGGGCCCGTTCGATATTTATCTGGGAGAAAACTTAGTCCCTTTCCAACGAATGCGCAATGCGCTCACAACCGGTTTCGGGGTATTGCTTTTTATCATGCTGAGACAATAATTTTGGTTTAAGTGAGACTTGAAATAGTGGGCACAGCATGCATGACTTTAACTCCACTAGGTTTGGTACAACAACGAACCATTGTTTTCAAATAAAGAATCACGTAATGGTTCTGAGTCAAGCGCTGAAACAATTATAAACGACACCGAACATGCTCTACTGGTTTGTGTCGGCTTGCCCTCTATAGGTGAATAAATGAGCTTAGTATCAGTGAGCACTGTGTATTTGTTTTCACTAAAACTGGCTGTTTATATCCACCGTTGTCTCCCTATCTGGTTCACCATTTTCAATCCAATTTGCAACTGGATACCCGTAGAGCACATCTTTTTCGCTGACGATCGATGCACTTCCGTTGAACGGATTCTGGCTCGTGACGAACTACAGGGGGCCCTTGAACTTGATGCCAGACCGTTTACTTGAACAGCTGATTGTGGCCTGTGTGTGTGTGCGTTATGGTAATTAATTTTCATGAATCAATCCAGAATGAATGAATGAAGGATGAAGTCGCATGGTGATAATGCATTAATAATGTCGCGAACATTAACCAGGTGTTTCGGAATTCGACTAATGTTTGGTTGAGAGAGCGAGAGAGAGACAGAATCTAATGTACGACGATCGCAACACTACATTGATCAAAATTCAACTCTGTTATTGAAGCTTGAAGCGTAAAAGTTCGCCAAAAAACAAAATAAGAAGACGGAAAGCACCCGTAACACGTGGCATAATTATTTGCACGTTCCCTGAACAGTGCAGGGTGTACGACTCCCAGTGGACTGTTCAATTACAACTCACGAATATTGTTCGACAAGTCTCGGTTTACTACAGGTTTCGTGATTCTGTCATGTTTCACTTGTGAATTCTCGCGATAATTTAGAACCCGGTTTAGCTCTTACATCGTTGCTATTTAATCTGAGTTTCGAGTCAAACGGAATTTTACATCGGGAATCTGAAAAGTTTGTAAACCAACGGTACTGTGCTACTCACTTCCTAGTTCAAAACAGTAAGTGGTGAAATAGAATATAATTAGAGAACCGAGCAATCATTTAGAAAACATTATGAGCCTACTCTCCTTGTCATTTATGATGAAATGTTACTAGAAAGGTTTTAGAAGCAAATGTTGAATTCATTTTGAGCGGTAATTGTAGGCGCGAGTTCCCAGCTGGTGAAGTTTTTTCCGAGTGAAGTTCTTAATGTACAGTGTTGGGAATCAAAATAAATCTAAAAATACAACTTCTTTAGCTATCCAGCAACACCTTGATTGATAGCTCTGATGTATTCAGCCCAATATACCCGCCAAATTCAAAATAACTAGATCATTTGCTTTTGGTGGTCAAGTTTGGAGAGGTCCGCTTAGCGAAGAAAATCTTTCGGTACATCTGGATTCTTATCTCTGGACGGGGAATTTCACAATTAAGATGTATAGAGGCAAAATGAGCATATAGGATTTTGGAATATTTCTGCACTCTTCCTTTAAAACGCACCATTGGTAGCAAGTCGTGTATATGATGCGTAGTATTGGTTTATATCTGTTTACAGAATCGGGGCTTTCGATAACTTCAATACGAAGAGTTTCACCAGATTTATCCATTAAAATTAATCTCTACAACGAGCATCTATCCAACTGCCCAGAATATTGGTCCAGCAAATAAATTTGATGTTCATGTGCATCGGTAACCCACGAGCAAGAAATGGTATGCGAGAACCCGTTCACTAGACACACACACACATACGGCTTGTAATCATTCATCGATAGACTTTGGCCACAGACGTTTATCTCGAATTTTTGCTCCTTACATATGACACATTGCCTCGTTAAATTCCACAGGGCGATACAGGGACTAAACACAATTTGCGTTTGGCAACATAAGTGGGAGTGAACGGGTGCCAACATTTGTCGATAAAAGAACTGCAACGTTCCATAAACCTTTCCAGTAGTTGAGTCCATATCCTCCGTACCATATGCTTCTGGAAACAGATTTTAGTACCGATCCTTTGTACGATAAGCTCGTGGTAGCAAAGTGAAATAAATGTTTACATGAAGATCATGATGTAAATTGACGTTTGAAAGCTAGATACGAAATCCCTCTGCATTGACCATACCGACCCTCTTGATCTGTCATTTGAAGGGACAGTTTCGAACCGAGAAAAAGCGGATGGTGGGGAATGTTACGTACACAGACCGGGTACTGCACGCAGCCATGAAATTAGTCAACGGGATCGAATTGTATAATCATTCAGAAGTCTGAAGTCTGAAGTCAGCATGTGATTCATGTGTATATCCATCAATGGCATCGAGGCGGAAAAGGTCACAAGTTACACGCGATCAATCAATTTGGTAATTATTATACCCTGAAAAATGATTTCAATTTCTCCCTTTATTAGGTCCATTCTACCTACAGATAGAAATAATATGTCAGATAAATTCATAAAAGAAAGTATAGTTACCAGAAGTAGCTTTTCCAGCGGGGGTGGCAAAATTGTTATCCATTATATAATGGCGAATATTTAGCTTTCGAGTGCTGGTTAGAATATATCGCATAACACTAAAGTTCGAGATCACATGATATTTGCAAACATTCATTATTTCCGGTTAATTCAATTTCAACCCAATTAACTCGTCTCGGTATAACTTACTCGTAGTAAATGAAGTGCATGCAAGGCTGATAGTTCGTGTTGAGCTTAAGCGAAGTGAACTTACCAGAAATGAGATGATTTTCCATCCGAACGATAACAAAAATTGCCTGACGATCTGAGTCAACGCAACAGCTGAAGTAGTTGAATCTCACCGAGATCACAGTCCGTGAAGAACTATGCCCTCGACTTGGGGCGGTGCCAGATACAACAACGTCAGCTGTCCGCGTGACCGGTTGGCGATTAGACCAAGGAGGTTTGATCGAGGTTCGGAGAGCTGGAAGAGTCAGATCTGGTGAAATTCGCGTTTAATTGTTCACACTAAATCTAACCTTCCAACTACAATGAGCCCGACACGACAAGTCATGTGTAACCGGTTTCCGTGGAATATTGAAACGTCGTTTGAGTACCCTATTTAAACGCATCGCCGCTGTACTAGTGCGTGGGCGTGTGCGAGCGTGCGCTCTTGTGTGTGCCGTGGCACACGTGCGAATGCTCACCACACTCGGAATTTCGGACTTTAACCCGCGCGATTTGAATTTTAACGCGCCAGAAACACGAATTATAAGAAAACGATTGATCATTTGAGCTATATCGATTATAATCAACCCCTCCCGAATGCTCACGACCAATCGATTAACGTGAAAACTTGTTTGCTCGAGTTTTGAAACCAACATGTTCAGTGCGACAGTGATCAAACACACATGGTTACAAACACCAACACGCACGCACACCGTGATTCGATTTATTCGGACTGGTTTGCTCATTCTTACTTGTGCTCCTTCGTGTCTCGTTATTCGGGACTGTCATCCTGGTTACCGTTGGCATCTGGTGGGGTTGCATGAGTTGAGAACCCCGGCATTTGGCCATTCTAAACAGCTTCGTGCATGATCAATAATTCTAACACAAGCGGAGGTAAAACGACTACTTCAATGATGGAACTCGACTAGACTAATTGATTGGAAATCAAAACTCACAAGTTGAAACAAGAAAATCTTTCTCGTGGACAGTATCAAAAATGGCTTATCTAGGTGTCAGGGGTTTTTGTCATTATGGGTGTGGTGCAAATAGCTGATCTAAGATACATTGGATCTATTAACTCTACACAACAAGTTGGTAATGATGATGGCAATCATATTTATGGCGTAAATGTATATGAAGTAGATGAGAAGCACTGTTTGTTCTATAATTATTCTCACATACTTTTCGAAATCATTTCGCATCTCGTATGAATGAATTGTCCTTTCTCACGGGTTCCGTTATCTTCGAAGTCATTTGGCTGTGTGAACTGTTCTTCATGTCAAGGCTCACTGAACCTGATCTTACTGTCTCCACCTGATAACGGCAAACAGCCAGAAACCGGTAGTGGAGTGTAATTTTGCGGGATGTGAGCAACACATCACTTTGTTCTTCATTGAATGCATCCAACAAAATGATGTCGAATTCGTGTGGGAATAAAAAAAATTTCGAGGTCATGTAAACGCAGATTGATAACTCGAGCCTTATCTGCTCACCGTATCGACGTATCGGTGATTTTCTCTAGTGAAAAGCGATGTGAATAGTCTTCTTTTATTTCGATGGTAGGAAACATTGCTTGTTTCGCAGACATAGTTTGTCGCGGTTAAGCGGATTTATTGTCTCAAACCGACTACGAAACGCGATAAACAAGTTTACATTAAATCGTTTTGTGTACCGAATGATTGTGTAAAAATATATATATATATTTGTGTACCGAAATCAGTAAAGCTGCTCGGATATGTATGCTCAGTCAATTGGCGCATGAGTGCTCCTAAAAATCGATTTGGGTTGCTAATGCTACATTTCGTCATTTTTAAGCAGGGTAATTCCCAGTTTACAGCGAAACAATCCGTAAATTACCTTCTCCCATGCTGATTCCGCCGATCAATCCATCACATTGAGCTGTCTTGAAAAGAATTAGTCTCAATTCATTTTTATACACAGGTGTATTGTACGAACCGAGGAACATATAATAAACTTATTAGCATTCCGTACATAGAACGAAAACAAATCATATAAGCGCGCCATATCTTCTGTTATAATGAGGAAAACTGTCATACAGGAAATACAATATGAAGAGGAATCTTTCTTAAAAAAGCAAAACAGGGTTAAGATGTTTATAGGTATTCGGTGTTGTTTCATACGATCACACAATGTTTGAATGCCTTCGAATTACTTGCCTGAGTCCTCTTCGATGGCGTGTTACTCCAACCTCTAAAATGCCTGATTTCCGCAAATATTCGTAGTTCCAAAAAATCTCAAAGGAGCTCATTATAATATCCTCAATTCCATTCCAAACCATAAATATTTTATGCATGCTAGCATGAAATAAAGCATTTATGATTAAAAAGCGCACACTTTACTGCACCACTGGATTACGGTATGAATAAAAAATTAATAATTAATCCATGACTAGTTGCTCTGACTAACTATGCAAAAGGATTCTTAGAGTATAATCCTCGTCCTTTGAGCAAATCAACAAGCTATATTACGAGTAGTCAAACAAGTATGTGTTTAAACCAAATATCAGCAGTTTCAAATTTCTCCATTACCTTTAAGACATGACCGGTTTTGCACCGTTTGAGTTCGTCGGGCGAGACAATACGATCAGAATCGGCATAGCTTGAAACAGTGGAGAATGGGTACCCAAACGTTAAAATTTGAACCCACTTTTGATTAATGCTGGCACGAACTTGTTCCATCAAATGTGCAGATGGGGGTAAACCTATGGGGTTGAACAAAAAAGTCAGTATTTGCATCAATTTCAACCACATACACGACACAATGCTTATCTAACTTACTGTAACTGTCAGATATCTTTATAGTACTCATACGTCCGGGCAGCGAAGACATTGTTCATTCATTCATTCATTCAGTCCTCTCCGTGCCGGGTGGCACATGAGGCGAAGACAACTTCACGCCAGTGGTTCCGGTCTGTCGCTGCTTCCGTTGCCGTCTGCACCGTGAATCCTTGTGCATGTAGTTCGCGTTCCAACGTTCTGCGCCAAGTTTCCTTGGGCCGTCCCCTTTTTCGTTTACATTGCGGATGCCAGTGCATTGCTACCTTCGTATGCGAACTGGGATCCATCCTGCTGACATGAACGAACCACGGATCTGTTGTCATCGTTTCCGTAGCAATGTAGGTTTTACGGAATAGGGTTGCTAGCCCTAAGCTCAACACTCCTCCTTTCTCAGACGGGCTTGGGACCGTCCTTGGCGGAGTTGACACGCATTGATAGCAGAGTGAATTAGTGAGTACATTGTTGGAAGGTGCAAAACATTAGTTATTTATCGAGCATAGCGACCAGAAATCTTTCGGTATTCGGCACTTGAGTGTTTGTGCATATTCACGGCAGAAAACATTCTAAGCTCAACATAATTTGATGTTTCGGATGAATTTAATATTGACTTCAAACGCTTGGTACGCACCCACACTTTGAGTGTTTCCAGTTTAGGTTTTGACTGTATTTCATTTAGACACTTGAGCATTACTTACTGTTCGTAATTATTCAGGGAAAAGATGAAATGTCTGAGCTATTGATTAAACGGTCTTAATTTCTAACCGGATATAAAAAATCTCTATCAAAGATAATCCATTCCATATCTGTACATGTCATTTCGCTTCAACTGGTCCACTACATTTAGCAAAGTGTTATTCCAGAGTAGTTCATTATCTAAGTCATCCGGTTAAGCAATATATTCACTACATTCACTCAAGTTGTGTGAATGTTTTGGAGGTAAAACAATGGTTGATTTGCGTTTTCTAACGGTGTTATTGCAGTGTTATCACCAAGCGGCAAAAATGAGCCAATCAGTCTGTTTTAAGTTGCGTATCACATACTGTTTTCTCACTAGTAAACCATGACTTCGAGAACGTAATAAATATACAAAGAAAGCGTTTCTCCGAATCCGAACAGTTGCGTTGAATATCAATTCACCCAACAAGTGTTCAACAAAAAATCCGGATGTCACCACCAGATGCATTATCATCATGTGTAATATTACTCTAGTGCCTGAAAGTCATACAGAAAAAACAGAAACTCTTTAATAAACGTGTAGGTCATCAGCTAAAATACTGCAGAAAATGAAGATTAAACACATGCGATGGAATAAAATGCCTAAAACTTAAACTATTGTGAACAGGTCAGGTGACATCAGCACAGAATCTCTCTTGTTAATCGAAAATCCATGTATAAAACCTTGTTTTCTTTTCCACTTCGCTTGACGGCATACTGGATTATTCAACAGCTTCAAGAAAATGCTTACAAAATTTGCTGACATAACACGATTCTGAGACTTATCTTTGAAATTGAGTAGCCACTATTGAGTCCGATCGCACGGACCCCGAAGAAGAAAATGGGTTGCAATAAATGCAGCTACTCTTACTGCCAATGATTCCATCTGCGTGAGACAATACAGAACATGGACACACTCACATCGAAGTTAGAAATAGCAAAAACCGAAAAGGAGAAAACAATGAGTTATTTTGCAATCAATAACAAAACAATTGATGTCTTGTGAACTTCCACATGGCCAGAACAAATATTCTATTACGGAGCATTGGAATAGGTATCTGATGGTGCTGTGAAAACTCGAACGATGGTGCGAATACCTCGATTGTTCAAGCGTTGTAGAGGTTTTACTTTTCGATTTCTTAGAATAGATGTTTGCTGAAAACCACTTGTAGGAATAAAGCATCGACATTTGTTGATTCGAAAATATGAGATTGCTTTGCTTCTACTTTAAAGTCTCTCGGATTAGCATTCTCATTATGGCGATCGTTAATTTAATTGAGTATCTACATCTTATTTAACTTCTGGTATAGGCGATACAACTTTGAATGTCGCCCACCCTATTTGTATAAAGATGACGAACAAAATGTTTTTCCTATATTAGGAATTTTATTATATGCAGCATCTATATACAATTGGAAGTTTTTAATTTAGAGAAATGACTAATTGAATCATCCTACCGCTAACGGACGAGTAGCATTCTCGGTAGAATCGTTTAATTCAAGTGAAAGAATTTTCAATTTTTCGTGGTATAATCGTCCCTATAATGTAAGTGCGGGGGATGTGAGCAACACATTACTTTGGTCCGTACAAAGGTTTTGCAATATAACCTTGTCATTTATCATCACACATCATTTAGACAATATAAACAAATTAATGAGACAATAACAATGAGAATGATAAAACTAAGAAGAAAAATTAGCATGGTATTTGAAAGAAGAAAAATCGTTTTTAAATATCAATCATTATTACTACGCCAAACTCAGCTGCTTAGGATTGTGATATTGAAAAATACCCATTGTGGTCGACAAATCAACTTTTCCGATAACTTCAAGGCTATTCTCACAACAAATATCATATTTATTTGGTGCATATGCCTCAATGAAAGCTGTAGCGATAACAAATGCCAACTGTAACACAATTTCTCGTTGATATAGTTCGAAATTCATTGCTGCTTGTGAATCATGACAACAAAGACCGGCTGGACAAGACTTAAAAATTGGCGTGTAGAATATTCGTATTTGGAAGCTTCTCAAACAAGCACATCATACATTGTGATTGATAAAAAATGAACCAAGTAGCTTTCGAGGTAACAACGAATTTGTAACCTGTAAAGAAGGATAATAAATCTAAGTTAAATGGTCTATATTAATAAACTCCGTTTTCGGATTTGACCTATTGTTTAACAAATTAATAGTTTTACAACGTAAATTCTAACAAGAACGTGTACGTATGATACTAATGAGCTAAATGTGACCTAAATCGACTAATTACTTTCATCTCGTGAAATAAAATTCAATATATATCGAATGTAACAAATTGATATAAAGAAAACATTATATGTTTTGACCAAGCCATGATAATTATCAATTAAGCGGATGATGGTGAAGAGGTTGTGTAATACAAATCAGGATGAGATAATTGAGTAAATTACATGACAAAACGTTACCTCACAACAATGTAATGTGGTGCTCACATCCCCAGCGGTTACACACCACTACCGGTTTCAGGCTGTTTGCCGTCACCAGGTAGAGGCAGTATGATGAGTTTCAGTGAGCCTTGAAACAGTGGATAAGAGCTAAACAAAGTTATACTTGAGTGCCACTGTTGCATAGGGTTCGTACAGCGAACGAAGTTGTTCAAAAAGAGAATCACAAAGAGATTCTTGGTCAAGCACTCAAGGCGCTTATGAATGACCAAAGTTATGTGTTGATCACACACCCCGCACTTACGCACAATTACCGGTTTCTGGGTGTTTGCCGACATCAAGTGGGGACAGTAAGATTAGGTTCAGTGAGCCTTGAAACAGTCGTTTAATGGTAAATAACAACCTTACAAAAATTTGTAGAATTTTTAAACAAACAGCCTCGATAAATCAGTTGATGAACAAAAATGTTTTATGAATAAATTTCCGAAAATATATTGGGTGAAGACTGCAAAATAAAAGTACAATACAACATACAGTAATTTGAGCAATGCGGTTGATGCTATGAAATAGCTTCAGTTAACTGTTGTTAGTTGGTTACAGATCGAGATATACCGATCGACCAACTGCGAAAGAACATGGATTCTCAGTATCGATTAACAGAAAAATTGCTGACTTGAAATCTAGTCAATTGCCGCAGTATTGAAGACCAAAACAAGTCCAAGATACTTCATGATTTTTTGGTTTAGATGTACATCAGGCAGGAATAATGACGATGATACTGTGCAGTGTTTCCAACACATTCTTGAAACTTGAATCATGCAATTTTAATACTGGTTGAGAATAAATTCCTCGTAGTGTAACTCGCGTATTGCAGAATAAGTGACTATTTTCAAACGGATCAAGGAAATGTTGACGTTAAAAATTTCTTGTGTTTCACAATATTTGCTTGAACTTGGTTTGCGATCGTTTTACGTATCTCCCGGAGTTGTATCTATAATTTCTGCATCGTTAGATGACGATGTCTCGCGCGCGCGCATCTTCTAAAGCGACCGTAGCATTCCCCAACCGTAGGTTACTTTCTGGCGTTAGAAAGGACTATTCAGTTTACTCGAGGTAGATCTATACCGCGACAATTCAGCTGTGTTACTGTATGGGTGTCGAAACCTGACCTTACGTCAAGAACACATCAGCGTCTCCAAGTATTTTACCAACCGTCGGTGTCTCCAGCAGCCTTCTGGGAGTTAGACTGTTACAATGCGTCTGCGCAACCGATGCTCCTCCGAAATAAGTGTTTTGGTAGTAATGTGCGATAATAGAGAAGCAGATCAACCTGCATAGGTTACCTGGCTAGGGTCAACGTTTTACGATTCAGACCACCACCGACTCCGAAACAGATTCTTTTTGGACGGGCGACGGCCACAAATCCTAATTGGCGTAAAATCTCGGGGGTGGCCAACCGTAACATGATGGCATAGGCAGATAACCAACCATTACCTATCACCTTTCCACAAAGTAGGCGCAGCGCGGGTGGGGGGGGGGGGGTCTTTCCAGGCTGGTGTCCCCGCGATCAGATATCGCAGTGGTTAGTTACGCTTCAGGATATATCCCGAAACCGTGTTCAATGGCGGTCTTGCACTAAGCATCTTCTTGGAGTGTTTGCTTAACCTTGTATGTTGTCAAGCGGAGTGACGAGAAAAGCTTGTTATGATGCATGACAGTGAAAGCCGCAAGGAAGCTGCCGTGCTGATATCGCTCTACTCGTTCACGAAACTTGTTTGAATGCATGTTCCATTCGAGGTGTAGGCACTTCTTTCAAGTTTGTTTGTGCTTACTCTTCTATAGCATCTGTAGCTATTTAAGTTCCACCCTTTCCCATCTTTTACGATTTTACTTTTCCATGGTTGTGTGGCAGTTAGGCATTCG
>JACCGJ010000103.1:0-21914 GCA_013407085.1 Atriophallophorus winterbourni
CGACGACACAGGTGGCGAAGGTTAGCAAACGCTGCACCCGCTTTGCGAACACGATGTGAGATTTCGTCCTCGACAACCGCCAGCGGAGATACAATTGCCAAGGTAAACGAAGCTGTCAACCAATTCAAGATTGACATCGCACACAGTTTGGATTGGAAGAGTGCCGCTCAAATCCTGAGTTAGTGTTTTACACTTGTTTGGCGCAAAGCACATGCCATACCTTGAACGATGGAACAATGGTTTATTACAGTAAAAAAGCGTACAAGCCCAAAATAACCGCAGGGTGGTATGGTGTTTAATAAAGCAAGCAAAAGTGAAAATATGGAGCGAGTGGCATAAGAGGATAATAGAGCAATAGTTTTTGTGGCGTAAAAGCATAGCTTGAAAAAACCACAGGGTGTTATATACAGTGCGGTGAAAATAATACAAGGAGTATCATCTAGTACGGGGGCGGGAAGGCCATATAGCGGGCCATACTCGCTTTTAAATTGCGTCTCCCCGAATTTGCGAGGCTGTAGCAGGGGGAACGGAGGCATAGTGGTTGCGTTAGACCTGTAAACAAGTGAAACAGAAAGTTAAATGGAGTACGTGCTAGGCATCAAGGGGTTTTGTAATGGAGTTCTTGGAGGAAGGAGTCGATTCTGTGTTTAAACACGGTTAAGGAAGGAGCCGATACCACATCCTCTGGTAATTTGTTCCAAAGAGCACAAACACGCACAGAGAAAAAGTACTTTCGGCAGTTGATACGGGACTGTTTCAAGCAAAGTCTGTGGGAGTGACCGCGCAAATGCGTCGTCTCGATATTGCGTGAGAATAGGGAAAAGCACGGGTGGGTGGGTGAGAATGATCTGATAGAGATAGATAAGATCACCACGGGTCCGGCGATACTGCACAGAAAACATTTTCAATATTTCCAATCGTTGGGGATATGGAATGAAGAACAATCCTCTGACAAGTTTCTTCGCATGCCGTTGAGGTGCCTCCAACAACTTGAAGCTTCATGTGCCACGCGGTCCAGGGCTTGTTGCATTATATGAGGGTCAGCTCCCAGAAGTGCGATGTCATCCGCATACTCTAGATCGGTAGCTCTCCCACCCGACAGAAGTTCAACACCTGCGCCCACCAGACCACCTAAACCTTTTCTCAGGACATCGTCGATCGCGAAGGTAAAAAGAAACGGCGAGATACGGCAGCCCTGCCGCACCCCGCTGGAGACATTGAACGACAATTGTCCGTACGCTCGAACCCTGCCCGAAGTTTCGCAATATAATGCTTTCAAGATCCAAACATACTTCTCGGGCACTCCATGTATCAGTAGACAGTTCCAAAGACTTTCACGATCGATTGAATCGAATGCCGCACAGATGTCAAGGAATACCACGATAGTTGATCTACGAAAAGCGTGGCGTTGCTCCAGTAACTGACGGAGTGTTAAAATTCGATTTATGCACCTTCGGCCGGCACGAAACCCAGTTTGCTTCTCACGGATTTGCTCTTCCCGTTTGGTACTCATTCGGTGAAGCAGGATGGACGCCAGTATTTTAGGAGCTACTGAAATGAGATTATCAGTGAATTTTTATTCCTATACACAAGCATAGCCTTCGATCGGGTTTCCCACATGCTCCTCCGTTTAAAGGTATCATATATAGGTAAGCGTGGTCGTTCAATAAGCTGGTTTCATTCTTTTCTGTCTGATCGCGCCAGTTCAGTTCACGTTAACGGTGTTACTTCACCTAATCAGCCGATTCCAAGTGGCGTAATTCAAGGCAGCCATCTAGACCCATTCCATTTTCTCATCTATGTTAATGAACTGCATGTGTTGCGGACCACTCTGAACTAATTACATTCGCTGATGACATAAACGTCGTTCTATTATTTCCACCTAATGAAATGCCACATACTCTGATATCACTTAACAGTCCGTCGCGCCGAGACTGGACCTTGACGTGGTGCAGCGGCTTGCGTGCCTCGATGATCCATTGAGCTGGGTGATGTCTTCGTGGCATCTTCAGAGTTACTCATACCAGGTTGGTCAATGGTGAGAAGCCAGACAAACACAGTCTCCTTGTTCCTCGTGGACATTGTATACCAGGAGAGGCGTATGAATCCGCAAGAATCACCGGCTCGACTGGTTTGGGATGATGTCGGGAGTCCCTGTTTGGTCTTTACCTTGCGAAACGCTTGTGAACTGTATCTACAGTATCCGGCCCCAATAGGTGCGATCCTCAATCTCGCTTCGCTGCCTTGCGGGTTAGGCTTTCGGGCCAAAGGCTTGAGGTGCGAGTCCTCAAGATCAACTGCTCTACTTCAGCCTGGGCAACCGGGTAGTATCACGCCCACACCCAAACAATGACAATGACAATCTTAGAAATTCTTAACTCTGTGTCTTCTATTACTTCTACCACCTTTCCTCCACATGTTACCATCCCCGATTCGCTCTTTTTTCCGGATGTACGACTCATGCCGTCTAGACAGCCGTCGATTGTTGCAACTCTTCTACGCCCGCGGGTTTCATTTAGGTTAGCTTCGTTTAACGTTCGGAACTTGCTACAAACGTGACAACAGGCCGGCCTTGCACGAACGCTCGAGACGTTAGGCATTGATATCTGCTGCTTATCGGAAACCCGTCTCCGTGACACAAGCGAAGTCTGTCAGTTGGTCTCACCAGCTGAACCAGACAGCAGATTCCACCTGCACCTCTCTAGTGACCCGGATGCTTCCTCTGCCGGATTGGCTGGCGTCGGTATCGCGCTCAGTTCCCGTGCTGAGCAATCACTCTCAGAGTGGATTCCCGTTGACAGCAGACTGTGCGGTGCACGATTTCGTGGCCACTGTCGGGTGAACAGGCGGTGCGAAACGCGGAGGGATTTGTTTGTGATTTCTGCCTACGCTCCAACGGACTGTAGTGCGGATCTCAATAAGGACAACTTCTATGAGAAGTTGCATAGTTTGTTTCGTGAGGCACGCAGGACAGATGTCGTAATCATAGCAGGAGATCTCAACGCTCGCGTTGGTCGCCTGTCTGAATACGAGCGCCACCTTGGAGGTCAGTATGGGCTGGATGGCGGGCGTTCAGATAACGGAGAACGATTGCTCACATTCTGTGGGGGTCACCGCCTCTATCTCTCCAGTACGGCATTTCGGCGTTCCCAGCGTCGAATGGCCACATGGCGCTCACCATCACAGCACGTCTGGTCTCAAATTGACCACATTGATATTAGCTACAGGTGGCGTGGTAGCATCAAGGATTGTCGTTCATACTGGACCACCAGTGTGGACTCAGACCATGCGCTAGTCTGTGCGACAGTCAACTTCCAATTTGGGGGTAAGGCACGCGCAAGACGAACTCATGTAGACACCGCCTCTTTGATGCTCCCCGCTGTCAGAACCCAGTTCCATCATGCATTGACCAGGGAGCTCGCAGAAGCACCCCCGTCTGATGTTGAGCAGCACTGGAACTTCGTTCGGACAGCACTGTCCTGTGCTACTTCTGAAAGCTGTCAACCCACCCGCGCTTTGCCACGCTCTTGGATCTCGGCCCAGTCACTTGCTTTATCGATCACCGTCGAACTTTACCCACCGGCACTGAACACAACCGTGCTCGGAGAGAATTCAATACCCGCTTAAAGGCCAGCTTAAGGAATGACCGCGAGTTCTGGTGGACGCAACGTGCTTGTGAGATGGAGGTTGCAGCCGCATCGGGCAATACTCGCAAATTGTTTCAGTTAATTAGAGCTACTGGTTCGAAACTGAATACAGTGAGCGAGACTATTTGCGAAACTGACGGCTCGCCGATCACCAATCTTAGTAGACGCTTAGAACGATGGGCTGAGCACTTTGGTGCTCAGTTCAGCCAGCCACCTCCTCCGACCTCGCCGCCTGAGACACCGATTTGCACGCCTTGGCCCGTTTCCTTAGCCGCTCCTGATCTCCAGGAGGTGAGAGAGGTAATTCGAGCACTGAAGCGCCACAAGTCACCTGGTCCTGACGACCTCCACCCGATTTTGTTTAAGGAGGGAGGTGATCTTGTGGCAGCGGAGTTACGTGATTTGTTTACCAAAGTATGGGCTGAGGAGCGGGTCCCGGCGTCATGGGGTGAATCGACGGTTATCCCAATCTTTAAGAAGGGCGCACGGAATCTGTGTTCCAATCATCGTGGGATATCCCTGACTCCTGTCGCGTCTAAACTCCTGGTTTCCATCCTCCTTCGTCGGCTATCGCCCATTCGGGAGTTACGTTGCCGTGAGGAACAGGCTGGATTCCGCCCGGGGCGAGGATGCGTGGATCAGCTTTTTGTCCTGCGACAGTTATTAGAGCACAGACACCTGTACCGGCGACCAACCATCGTAGCTTTTCTGGACATCCGGGCCGCGTTCGACTCGGTGGACAGAACTACTCTTTGGAACTGCTTGCTTAGGAGTGGCATCCCTCCTAAGTATGTCGCCATCTTGAAGGAGCTCTATTCTCATTCTTCAGGGAGGGTCAGGGTCTACGGCAGCCTATCGCCGGCGTTCCCCACAACCAGTGGCGTGCGCCAGGGCTGTCCGCTGTCCCCATTCTTGTTCAACTTTGCGATCGAGGATGTCCTCCAGAATGCTCTCCGTAGCTTCACTGAGGGTGGGATCGAGCTACTTCCAGGTAACCGTGTCACTGACTTGATTATGCCGATGACATTGCTTTGCTTGGTGATGATCCGGTGTTCCTACAGAATGCCCTGAACCAGCTAGCATTGGAGGCGTCTAGGTACGGATTGCACTTAGCTCCAACTAAGTGTAAGGTTCTTCTTCAAGATTGGGAGGGGTTGCAGCCCACTCTGACGGTCGATGACCTCAGTCTGGACTGTGTGGAACAGTTCACCTATCTTGGTAGCTGCATCACGGCGGGAGGAGGGCTGGGAAGTGAGATCGGCTCTCGCATTGCGAGAGCTCGCTTCGCGTTCACTAGTCTAGGTCATCTCTGGAAGCGGTCTGACGTGAGTTTGAGACTCAAGGGGAGAGTTTACCTGGCCTCAGTCAGGTCGGTCTTGCTTTACGGGTGCGAGAGCTGGGCAGTACGCGCAGAGGAGCTCCGGCGCTTGGAGGTGTTTGAACATCGATGTTTACGGAGGCTTGCACGAGTGTGGTGGCAACACCGCACTAGCAACGTTGAAGTGAGGCACCGTGTTCTAGGTGGGGGACAGCCTGATGCTACGAGACCTAATCGACCGTTCCCGTCTCCGCTGGCTAGGGCATGTCTTGAGAATGAAGCCTGAGCGCCTACCCTTCCGCGCGCTGCGTGTGTCGGTTGGCCCAGGCTGGCGGCGGTGTTCAGGTGGACAACCGCTGACCTGGAAGAAGGCCTTAAAACGCTTGACGTCGGGTTAGCTCGGGTCGGACGAACGCGGCTTCCTGGGTGGGGTCCAAGGGATAGTGAGTGTCTGTGGCTTGACACGCTGTCGACGATGGCTGAGAACCGGCAACAGTGGAGAGAGTGCATTCTATTTTGTGTTCCCCCCTCAAATTTGTGAAAAAAAATCAAAAAATCGACATGTGGAACAATGGACAAAAAAATTCCCCCTCATATTGTACTTTTTTTCTTTCTTTCTTTTTCTCGTGCATTGCCGGGTGGCACTTTTTCATTTTTAAATGATTGTGTAAATATATATATATATATATATATATATATATATATATATATATATATATGTCGTGCCGAAATCGCGGAATTGCCGATTCCGCGGATTCAGCAATCAATTTGCCGATTCCGCGGAATGGGCATTTCGTTGCTGATTCCGCGGAATAGGCAACGATTTGCTGAAAATGTGGAACTCATTTCTACCACTGCTGATTCCGTAGATTCAGCAGCCGATTCCGTGGATTCGGCTGCTGATTCTGCGGAATCGGCAAGCTATGTTTTTACTGTCTTTCGGCCGTTTTGTCCGTTATAAATTAGCGAGATTTTTATTTTTCGCTGATGAAGATGATGGTCAAAATGGAACAAACAATGTCGGGCGAATTCACTATAGGTTTATTAACCAGATAAATCGGTACAGACATAAATAAATAGTGGTACAATCATGAATTCTAAAAGAAGTCTTTCCTTTTGTCACTATTTGTTCTTACATTTTACGTTCCAAGGATGGCAATGGGAGTGGCACAATGTTCCGCTCTTCTTGCAACTACAGCGCCTGGAATCGCACTTTGCTGTGCAAACTTTTGTCCCCCAGTGGCAGAATGAAGGGATGCAATCTTGCGAAATGACTGCATAATGTCGCTCGTTTCCGAAAGGCTCATCAGCTGACTATCTGCCTTCTGCAGCTGATTTCTAGAGAAAGCTGCCTCGATCATTCCATGTTTTGTTGCAACTTTGTACATTCCGCTGGCAGTAATGTCGTAAACCACTCCAATAATATTTCTACAGTCTATTCGTCCACGATCGAATTCGGAAACCGGGAGTAAGACGCAGTCTCCCGCGGATAGAGGATGCAGAATGGCGCTGCTCACTTCAAGCATTTCTTTTCTGCTCTTTTCTTGTCCACTTGTAGCCTTGTCACTGCATGCCCTTATCATCTGGATGTGCTTTGAGAAAACATCTGCAATACCTGTAGCTCTTTCTCCAGTTTCATCAACCTGATCTTGTTCCCCAGCAGCAACAGCTTGTTCCTTACAAGCCTGATCTTGTTCCCCGGCATCAACAGCTGGTTCATTGGCAGCTTCCATGCCATGGATCTCCCTGAGAGCCGCCTCCAGTTGTTCCTGTGTTTTTATGTGAGCGAGAACGCCTGCAAATTCGCCCCAAATTTTCTACCGTTATCACTCTGAAGAATGCTGGGCGCACCCATGAATGTGAATATATCTATGAGGTGGTACGCCACTTCGGCATCCCTTTTACTCGTTAATGGTTTCAGTACCAAGAACTTGGTGAAGTGATCCTGGTAATTTAATATCTGTACGAAATTTCCACTTGGTGTTGATTCCATATTGATCAAGTCAACTTGACCACGGTCACAGTAATTTCGTGACCGAATGGGTTTTACAACAATTCCTTTGTTCGGTAAGGGTTTCTTTCTTTGACATGTCTCGCATGCAGCCAAAAAGAGGGACACCATCTTCATTGGTATGTTTGCGTATTTGTCATCAAGAAATCTTTTGGTTTTTTTTCACCGCCATGACCAGTCGACACGTGAGCTTCGTAGATTATGTCGAAGAGCTCGTCCCGAACGGCAAGGTAGTGAAGTGGATCAGCTTCATTTTTTCGGCTCTGAAAGAATAAAAAGAAACAAGTTTACAGAGCTAATGAAATGATTTTGCTAAGGATGATGCTGTTGTTGCTGCTGTTGTTGTTTTTGTTGATGATGTTGATGGTGCCAACGACAACATCGATCGATGACAAAAATTTGTGTGTGAAAGAGTGCAAGAGAAATAAAGAGGCTTACCTTGACGATTTTCTTGACACCGCCAACTTCGACGACTGCAAATTTCTCCCGAAGATAGTAGAATAATTTGGATCGTTCACTGCCACACAAGGTTGCAAGCATTGAGGTGTATTCTTCTCGATTAGGCACTGTGAATTTAGACAGCTTTTCGCAGGCCACTGTTTCTTGAAACCGAGCCCGTTGGTTTGCTACATTCACTTCCATGATGCTGTCTCTGCAAGCACTGATGTAAAATGTATAATCACAAGCAATCAACAGCCTCTAATAGTCTTTTGTGTGAGACACGTTCCCTGTGACCACAATGTTAATATTCCACTTGAAAATCTTTCATGCATTTCGGCAAATTGAAAATGCATTGAAAGCATAATCACAAGCAATCAACAGCCTTTAATAGACTGTTGTGTGAGACACGTTCCCTGTGACCACAATGTTAATATTCCACTTGAAAATCAATCATGCATTTCGGCAACTTGAAAATGCAGTGAAAATGAACTTCTGATATTAAATCTAAAGTGAATTCACATAAAAATCTCGCTAATTTATAACGGACAAAAAGGCTGAAATACAGTAAAAACATAGCTTGCCGATTCCGCAGAATCAGCTGCCGAATCCACGGAATCGGCTGCTGAATCTACGGAATCGGCAGTGGTAGAAATGAGTTCCACATTTTCAGCAAATCGTTGCCTATTCCGCGGAATCAGCAACGAAATGCCCATTCCGCGGAATCGGCAAACTGATTGCCGAATCCGCAGAATCGGCAATTCCGCGATTTCGGCACGACATATTATATATATATATATATATAGATATATATAAGATAATATATATATATATATAATATATATATATATAGAAGATATATATGTCTTCTCTCGGATAGTGAGTGCACAAATCAAGCCAACTGAGCAGCAATGATTTATATTATTCACCATATGTTTAGCCCGTCTCAACAATCACCAACCTGCATTGAACGCTGGCTTCGACTTGCAATTTATATAATCTTCATTCAGTTCCAGTCAACTTTACATCCGTTGATGCTATCTGCATGCTTTGCTATTTTACGTTTGGCTTTCAGCAAACGCCTTACCCTACTTGATATCACCGACACTCGTTAACACGGAGGAGGATCGCGAACGTTTTCTGTCTGCTGTGGACGAAATGAATCGGCCTGACACACTTGATCAAATTACTTATCTTGAATCAGTGTGCACCGAGGACGAGGCAAGCCACACAGCCAGAACCACTGTAGAAGTGGGGAAACTGTTTCTCCGGGTCGCAGTCACGTTGAAAGATAACCCCGGTGATTCGCGGTCCAGTTGGGAACATGTTTACAAGCAAGTGGATTTGATCGAACTGAACGGGTTGGCTGGTTTTGCAAATTGGTGTCGTAAAGGCTACATGGATGTGCATGGTAAGCAGGGAAACACCTCATGTTGAATCTATTTAATGCTTCTCGGTGTTCCTGTTTGTATGTACAGATGTTCAATCGTGCAGTACGTTTGTGTTGTACAGCCGATTTTGTGCTAAATCGATTTGTCACCGGCGGAATCACGCTGGAGTCCCATTGTCATTCCTATTTTCATTCTCACCGGCTGTCTAGGCCTGCGCAACCTGAGAGTATCTTAACCCGAGCACTGTTTATGACTATAGGGCAATTTTCCGGATGAGACTTGTGATTTCCTACATGCATACATACATACATACATATATATCTCAGCCCACGTGCAGTCTCTGACTGTGCGGCACTTTGCCTGAATCAGGCTTGTGCTTTCATACCATACATACATACATAAATACCTGTTAGAATTGTCAAAATTTTAAATTGAAATAATAATGCAAACATTTTTACCAGATGATTTATCAGGAGTCGCTAGTCGTTCACGGCTGCAATCGTGCAGCACTTCTGTGCTGTGTGGCTAACATCGTGCTAAATTGATTGGCCGACGGTAGTGAGCTGCATGCTAAAACAGGCTGGAGTCTCACTACCATTTCTATTTCTATTTCCCCCTTCATATCTGTCTAGGCCTGGGCAACCTGACAGTATCTTAGCCCATGTGCAGTCTCTGACTGTGCGGCACTTTGCCTGGATCAGGCTTGTGCTTTCATACCATATATCATACTAGTCTTTCATGCATAGCAATATTGATATTTGATTCCCGTCCTAAAATCTGTCATAATCAATTGGGTGAACCCGAATGGTATTCACGTTCCACTATTCCGCATTTCAATGTAGCAAACTGTATTGTATCTGTCTCACATCCGTATTTTGGGCGATTAAAATGTATTTTATTATTTATCTATGTGAATGTTATTTTTTTCTTCCCCTTTCAAGCTGCATTAATTTATGCGGTCGCTGCATTCAAGCTTTACAACTTCGTTCAATGTGATCGTATCGTCGCTAAAAGTACGTTTACCTGGGCTACATTATTTTGCCGATTAGCGTTTGAAAACATGTATCGCTTTATTCTTTTCTTGCCAATGCAGTCCTTGTTCACTGCAAAAATCGAAAGAATGAAGCTTGTGCAGAATCGCGTGAACTCTCCCTGTTTCCTACCGTCCCACTCAGTCAGTTAACCGATTTTCTAACTCCTCGACCAATGTTGGTTCCTTTTCTCACGAATGTGAACGATCTATCCACCGGTGCCGCTGACCCTTCGCCTTATGCTCTGCTGGAGGAGATGGCTTTGATTGTGCGAATGGCTAACGCTGCGACTTCGGAACATGCCGAACTGGCATCTCGTTTGGCCGCCACATCAGTCCCTGTGTTGTCTCATGAGCATCAGGTGTGTTTTCGTTTCAGGGCCACGATTTTGTTAAATGGTACCATTTGACGTGTTTATATTGCTATGCCCGCTGCGTTACCGCATGGTGAGCAATTCTATCTTCGATACGAATTCATTTATTTGATTCTATGTTTATTCTGTTGCGGTCACCCGCGAAAGGTGATTTTTCAGGCCGACGCGCAGCAATGAACAGTGACCTTGAACAAAACATCGTGTCTATCGATTCGCAGTAAAAATGCATTCTTCTCTATTTAATTGGAGTCACACCATACACTCGGTATCTGGGCCTAATTTAACTTTTTAACCCTTCATGATCTGTATCATTTCGAGTTGAATTCCTTGTTTCTCTGTGATGAATGTTGTGCGTCTCTCTCATCCAACGAGTGCTTTTGGCCGAGTTTGGAACTAAGCGGTTGGTCATCTGATGGTTCTTTTCAATAGCACACGTTTTGTATTGATTCTGTTGCAGTCTATCTGAGCTATAATGATTTTGAGCATTATATCCGATTACAAAGTGATTTCGTCTCTTACTTGATTCGAATATTTTTGTATTTTCTTTGTTTTTGACCTCGTTCTTTTCCGTTTTTCACGCTTGCAGCTAAAGACCTCCGCAGTCAATATTTGTTACATCACGAGTTTTCTACATAAATTTTACCGCTTTCTTTGTCACCCAATGTTACTTGGGATCCTCAGATATTGGCCATCTTATGGCGTAATGAATGAATGCACAAGCCTGATCCAGGCAAAGTGCCGTACAGTCAGCGACTGCACGTGTGCTAAGATACTGCACGTGGGCAACTTAAAGCTATAACCACTAGTCAGGTTATGACGGTGATTATTTACGCTTGCGGGTATATCTCACTCTTTGTTTACTGCTCATATAATCAGAATCCATGGTCAACATCGACCGAAAAGGCCAACAGTGCATCTTCAGAATTCTATGGCTTTGTCATTGTAGTCACACATCATTGACAAAAGGTTTCTGTGGACGAAATGACTAGCTTGCAGTCGGGCAGGTGCCGCACAGTCGAATGGATCGCGTTGCTTCTCTTCGTCCAGTGTAAGCCAGGATACTAATTTAGGATGTGTTCTATCTATCCTCTGAATGTGTATTTGTTTGGTGCTTTCAGCCTTTGTACCCGGTTTCTCGTTAAAACGATCGATAGCCTACTGCAATTAGCGAATCACCTTGACTTCCTTTCTTTTATATCTGGTCTAAGCAAGTTAACAGTATCTATGTTCGCGATTTCTTTGAGACTGTGTAGCGCTTTGTTTAAGTCCGGGGTTTTGGTTTTAGCCACTTATAGAGTTATCGATAGAACTTTTGCCAGAAATAAACTTTTGCGCTTTTATTTAGAACTATTTTGTGTGTTCGTTTAATTATTAATGTTTTTGTAAAACAAATTTCTGTCTGCAGTACTCCTATTCGTGGCCTTCGGCACTAAAGACACTGTGGATAGAATGCTGTCTTACGTCCAACCATCTGGGCCTAGCTGCTAACGTGTTATTTCCTTCGAATGACGGATCTACGGCACTCGAAAGTATAATCACATCTCCTATCTTATCTGATCTATGGGACCTACGATTTCGTTTGTGCTTCTTACACGTCGCATTTCAACTCATCACTAATTCGGTTAGCGCGGATTCCGATGCAAAGTATGCAGCATTCCAGTGCCTGTTCGATGCTGCCCTTACAATCGTACCTCAATTGGATTCATCACCAAACGCGCGTGACCATTTTCTGCTTGCTCGGGTGTTTGATAAGCTCGGCGATGTGATCACACTTAATCAAGAGCTGAGAACAATACCAATCACGCAATACAAGCGTGGCATTGATTTCGATGGTTATTATCACATGAACTTTCTTTACCTGGGAAAGTTATACCGTCGACGCTTGAATGATTTGGAGTAAGTCGGTTATGTTTATTACTTTACACCCAAGTGTCTCAATTATACCGTGGTTGCAGATGATTGTTTTATATTTGTTTATTGTTCGAATAAGAATGACCGTATTCCTATTCAATGGTAGACGTGGAATGTTAAATTCTGTTCACTCTTCATTTGTATGCATTTCCAACCCACCCCACAGCCGATTTCCTGTTGTTTGTAGAGACAGTACGATCAGGATCCGCATGCGTTGAAACATTTGAGGAATGGCAAACAAAGTTTAACTTGTACGCCACTGTTCAATCTTTTTCTATATGTTTATCGCATATTCTGTCGCAAGATTTCTATTTGACGATGCGATAGTGTAGGTCTTTTTCCATGATCTTCCTCCGGGTGTGATATTGGCAATGTCATCGTCCGCGCTGTTTTTAAATGGGACATTTTATTGATGTCTGGTGCCATACATTTGATAAGACATTAAAGTGAGAAATGGCTTAACCAGCCGGTAGGCCTATCGTTTCTATTGTACAGCGAATCTTCTCAATCGTTGTCTGTCTTATAGCTTTCATTGGTCCGATAGGGAAAATCTCTCATTTATGCGATCACTAAATTATGAGCTGTTATGAGAATCTTGCGCTCCCAGGTGGCAAGCTTCTTGCTGATGAGTATTAGAAACCCAGTCTTCGTATTGTATTGAGTTTCGAATGGTAACATAATAATAATAATATGTTTTTCAGCTTTAATGTCAAGATAGTGAAGTAAATCAGTCTGCATGCTCAGTTTAGGTTGACGTTATCATTATAGATGCTTCTAATTTGTTGAGCACCCTCTTATGTGTACAAGCATTACGCAGTTATGATTATATGGCAGGCGAAAATTGGCACGTACCACTGTAATACCACTGCCATTGATCATAGAGGATCACAGAGCCTAAACTGACGCCTGAGTTTCTCTATTTTTCGTATCTTTTGATTATTTCATCTTTGACTAAATGTCGCTAATCGATTTCATCGATCGCTTTTTTCTCATTATACGAGTGGAAGGATCTTGTTCATCTCAACGAAATCTACTACATACTTATATCTACCCAATTAACGTTTTTTTTATTTTTCCTGTAGCGAAGCTATCACTCATCTCTCGCGTGCCAACGAACTTGTACCCGATTGCCCTCAGAGTGCATATGAACTGGCCGTCGCGCTTTGTCAGCGGAATCAACTCGTGAGTGCTGGCGTCCAGGCGCCTCAACGTTGGTTGCACAACAGGTTTTTATTCTTCAACCATAATCCATACGTTCGTTGTCAATGTAGTTTTACTTGAAACAAACGCAAGCTATATAGCCTGGGTCTAGCTAAAACTTTTCATACGCATAGTCGTTGGGCTATAGTAAACATGTGAGATTATAATATTATCATACGCATTATTGCATTCTCTTCGCTGGTTGCCTGAAAGGCCGAATGCGTTTATCGTACAACTGGACTATCTATTATCTGCCTCTCGGTGTAGTGGCCTCCCGTTTAAATTGATGCCAACATGACGGAATTTTCAGATACGTACTGATCGTAATGTAATTGGAGGAATTTGTCGTGGTTTATATATTGTGGTGCTCACATCCCCATCCCTTACACACCACTACCGGTTTCTAGCTGTTTGCCGTCGTCAGGTGGAGACAGTAAAATTAGGTTCAGTGAGCCTTGAAACAGTGGATAAATGGTAAACAAAGTCATAATTGAATGCCACTGTTACATAGGGTTCGCACAACAACAACCACGATGCTCAGACACAGAATCACAAAGTGATTCCTGGCCAAGCGCTCGAGACGCATATAAGAGACCAATGTATTGTGGTGTGGCTTAATTTGTTTGTTTAGGAATGATGACGAATGAACCCGTCCTTCTCGCTAGGTTTCTTATGGATCGCTCATTATTAATCTTTTTTATCAAGTAATGCATTTTTTTCGTTATAATCATATTGCATGTTCACTTTTGTGCACATGCCACTCAAGATCTTCTCTGTTTGAAGGTTGTTCAACAACTTTTGCTCATCTGTTCCGAAAATGTTTACCCTAATACGTGAATTCTGTGATTAGTTTATTTCGCAATTTTATTTGAATAGGTGGTTTTGTTCTCCTGGTTTCATTCATACATTTGTAGTGGTATTCTGTGTTGTTGAACTGATATCCCTAACCGCTTGGCTAGCTCTCAACCTTGGAGCAACCCAGCCTCAAGGCTATTGACCACGCAATCTGTCTGATCCCGGGCAGCCTGACAGTATATTAGCCAATATATGGTATAGGACTGTGATGCATTTTGCGTGGATCATGTTTGTAATTTCATCAATGCATGCCACGCAATCCAATTTCAGTCCTCCTATAGATGTCGACATTTTTTTCACTTGGAAACCGCAGCGACGTGGGAAAGCCACGGACAATCTCTTTATCCACTATCTTTATCCGGCTCAAAATACTCGATGTTAGTGAATACCCACCCACTATTTAAACTGCGCTAGACCTGATTCAAGGCATTCATATCCTGGATGTGCTGTCCCTGTCTGATAAGGGCAAACAGTACGAAATCGGTCATTGGGTCATTGTGATGAAAAGGCATGCTATTTGGATAATTTATTCATTGGACGTTATTCACATTATGATAACGAAGAGATCAAAGCACGTGATATAACGAAAGTGCCGGGCCTATTAGTAACGGCATACCATTCTGTCCTTTTTTATATCGCTATGCTTTCATCGTCAATTATCTGATGCAGCGATGCACGGATGTCCAATCGTGTACCAGTTCGGTGCTGTGCAGCTAATACCGTTCTAAATTGATTTTCCACCGATAGTGAAAACACGCTGGAGTCTCACTGCCGTCGCCATTTTCCTTTCCGATATCAGTCTAGGCCTGGGTAATCCGACAGTATCTTAGCCCATGTGCAGTCTATAACTGCGGTGCTTTGCATGGATGAAGCTTGTGATTTCATACATACATGCATACATACGTAGGATGCAGTGTTACAGTTGCGAGTTTGATTACAAAGCAATACACTGCCACCGTTGTGTGATGCTTTCTTTCCATTTAACTGTTGAAGTCATTACATCAGTCAAATTATCAGTCATTTATTTCTCTTACCAGCACAAAGCACTCAATGCCTACTCGAGTGTGGATAAAACGTAAGTTTGTGAGTTTGTGTGAGTACGTTGTAATTTGTTCAAGAGTTTCGTATGTTGTCTTTTGCTCAAGTACTCAGAAATTCGCCAGCTTTTTCCACTATTTCATGTGTTTTATACTGTGATTAAGCTTTTCAAAATAGTGGTAGGGAGATCTTGGGTTTGAATGTGCAGTTTCCAGCTTGTAAACTTTGAACTTTGCCAGGAACGTAGATCAAATCTGCATCGTCACATCTTACAAAATGATTTTCTTTTAAACATCCAGCTTCATTTCCGTGTCTTTTAGACTGCTTCGCCAGAGGTTGTGCCGATGCTGTTATCTTAAACGAAACATTCAGACATCAAAATCTCGTCTCCGCGTATTAAAAATTAAATAAACCTCAGCGTACTTGCCCCAAGTTTGGCATCATTTGCACAATGCCTCTGTGCTTTGTCATTTGACAGTTAGGGAGTCTAACTAATGAAACCCACTCCTACTGCACAATTTGAGCCCAATTGAACCAGGTTCTGAGCTGCTAAGTGTTCACAGATCACTTACACGAAATAGGTTCCTTTTATTTGGCTTTCCTACCGAGATTTGTTGACCTTTTTGACCGTTTTTATTATCCCTCACTGATATCCTCGTGGCTACCAACTCTAGAGACAAAATCTACACAAGTTATGTCTATTCGTATTTAACCTATAGCTTTTCACGTTGAATGACGATATTACCTGAGAATAAATCGGTAACAATTGTTCTGAATCATTCCTTTTTTATCAATTTCTCGTGCTATTTTGAGTCAGACAACGTTACGTTTAACAGACGCAATCGTTACTTTTCTACAGAAAATTCACCAAGGAAATGTGGCTCAATTTCGGTCTGATCACGTTACGTTTGGGGTATTCGTTGCAAGCAGTGCCTGCCTTGCAAAAGGTCGTCATTTTGGACCCTAAAAATCCGTGAGCGCGTGCAGCATTTATTTCCCATTCGCTTGTTCGTTTCTGTTTTCTTCGTCGTTGTCCATTGAATCGTGTTACCATTATCATGGATATCATTACATTGGTAGCAAGTCGCGCGTGGTTACCTGCGATACAGCCATGGCACGCATGATCCAGGTGAAGTTCCACGCGGTCATAGACTGCACGAGGGCTAAGATACTGTCAGGTTGCCCAGGCCTAGAGAGATATGAGGGGGGAAATAGAAATGGTAATGAGACTCCAGGGTGTTTTAGCATGCGGCTCACACGTTGGCCAATCAATTTAGCACGGTGTTAGCCGCACAGTACATGAGTGCTGTACGATTGCACATCCGTGGAGAAAGACTGGAACTTCGTCTCAGATGTTCAGTGTGGGCTGAGGTACCCTCATGGTTACTGAGCCTTCACGAAGTGTTAAAAGTTTACAGGAAGTCCTTCTTTAAAGCTTATTGCCTTGAACACTCAATGCTGTCAGGTGTTGTGTTAAACAAACTTTTTGTTCACTAAGGTTTTAACAAAATAGGAAATGAAGCGAATCTTGGTATTTACATATCGTACCGCAGTCAAAATAACCGTTAACATAGCATTAATGTGCCGCCCGACCAAAATATCGCTATTTCACAAGCTTTTTCACAGGTTACTCATCTGATTGGGTGCAGCCGACACGCCGCTTTTTACATTGTTAGCCAACCTCAGGGGCGAACAACAGAGGGCCTGCTCGTAGTGCTTATGAGCATCGTTCTTACGCCCAAGCCCACATGATCCTTACTTACAGCTCTTCGAACAGCTGATTTCGTGCTCATTTTCCTGGGTGGCATCCATTGTGTCACTTCAGAGAATTTCAGATGCGGCTTTGTTAAATTTCTAATCCTGCTTGGTGTTTTGGCATAACTTAGCTATCCGATTCCGATACATGTTTGTTACTATCCCCGATCCGTTTTTAATAATTATTTGGTAGGTCCATTTTGTGCCTTTATCCTTTGTTTTATCAATTCTTTAGACTATGTTGGGAGGTTTTGGGAGAGGCTTATTTGTTGCGTCGGAGTTACGAAACAGCCGTCAAAACGTTGATGCGTTCTATTAATGTAAGTGAGCAACCGAAAGGTCTTTCCAGTTAGTGGATGTATTTTATTCACAATTCCTTATAACTTGTTTTCGCGCTCTCTCTCTTACAGCTAAATTCAACACGTCCTCTTCCCTACATACTGTGAGTTGAATCTACGGTGATTGTTTGCCTAATTCATTGCTCTTTAGGGACCGACTACAGTACTTGCTATTTTCTACGTCGCTTGACATTCTACCTTTCGTATATCTCATTATGTGCATCATATAATGCGCTCCTTGATTTTATGTTTCTTTTCCAGCTGTGGCCGAGCTTATCGTCTACTCGGAGACTTCTATCAAGCAGAAAGTATGCTAACAACCGGCCTTCAGTTGAGCAGATCACTCACCAATTCAAAAAACACTGTACCCAGTACCCTAACTCTGGCCTTGAAAGGTTGGTTCATCATTCTAATGGATAATTTTTGTAACTGTCAAAGCGTGTTTGAGCTTACTTGCTTACTTCGGTCCCGTCTGAGACATAGGCCGCCAACCAGCTCTCTCCAGGTACCACGATTCTGGGCGAGTCTCTCCAGCTGTCCCCACGTCTGGCCCATCTACTTGGCGCCAAGTATTTCTAGACCGTTATCTCTTTTTCTTCCCTTGGGGTTTCAGGTGAGGGATTGTCTGGTGATGTTTGATGTAGGTTTGCGGAGGGTGTGGCCAATCCATACTTTACTTTTACTTTTGTGCGACTATCTCCACCTGGAAGATGCGTCGGCTTCAATGAAGGTTCTTGGGGATTTGGGTACAAAGCGGCGTCCCCAACACCATGGCGTTTGTTCGAGTCAGCTTCTCTAGCCTTTGCAAAACCAAGTGCGACCTGCAAGGCAGCAGGGAGTTGCCAGAAAGAGGTGGTCTTCCAGACTCTGTTTCAGGTTTTTCCTCAGGGTTTTCTCCCGAAGCCTTTCCCGCGATCGGGTATCCCGCAAGGCAGCGGAGGTTTAAAATCAGTGTTTTCCTTCCCTTAGATGAAATGCCCTTCCATGCTAACGAGCTCCATCTGCACGAAGCAAACTGGTTTTCAGGCGCCAGTCACTCGCCTTCGCCTCTTCTCCTGTTGGTAGAAGCAGTTCTGCCGGGCTCGGAGAGCCACTCGTGCAGGCCAGAAGCTGGACTTGGTTGTCAGAGGCTATTTGAGACGCGTGCCATATGGGAGCATTTTATAAACAGTGGGAGCTTATCCCCACTGCCATCCCCGGGTATGACAACCTTTGGAACCCCATTCCCTCGCCAGCATCTCTGAAGGATGTCTTTGACAACAGACTGCTGCTTCGTTCGTTGCCACAGTTCTTTATTGCTGATCCTGTTGGGCCAGCGAATCTTTAATATCTTCCTCAGGCAGGTGTTGATGAAGAAATGGATTTTCTTCATGATGGTGACTGTGGTTCTCTAGGTCTCGGCTCTTTATAGTAGTATTGGCTTTACTAAGGTGTTGAAGAGCCTGATCTTGGTGGTAACGCTGATCTCGCTTAATTCCAAGATGTTCTGCTGCTCGTGCTTTACCGATCCGGGTTCTGACGTCTGCATCTGTTCATCCGAGCTTGTCCATGATGCTGCCAAGATATGTGATACTGTCTGTCTCTTCCAGGGCCTCGCTTTGGATTGTGATGCGTTGATCTTGAACACCTTGCTCTTCCCTCCGTTTATGCTCAGGCCCAGTCTAGCTGAGTTAACCGCAACGATGCTAATCTTTTCTTGAATCTGTTTTCGGGTGTGGGAGAGAAGAGCCAGATCGTCGGCGAATTCGAGGTCATCTAACTGCTTCCAATGTGTCCACGGGTTGCCTTTCCGCTTGTGGTCTGTTGATATCTTCATGATTCAGTCTATGACCAGCAGGAATAGGAATGGGGAAAGTAAGCAGCCTTGCCTCACTTCCAAGTTGTCAATGATTTGTCTGTCATGCACTATTCTGCAGGCCATCCTTTCATATAACTTCCTGATGTTGGTTTCAGTAGTCTCCAGAGGGTCAGACTGTCGGCGCTGTCAAACGCCTTCTCATAATCGATGAAGTTGACGTAGAGAGACTAGTTCCTCTTCAGGTACTATTCCAGAATGATGCGCAGGGTTGCGATCTGGTCCGTACATGATCTTTCCTTTCGGAAGCCGGCTTGTTGGTCACGAAGATGTGGGACAACAGCTTCCCTGGGCTGGGCAGCAGCGTTATCCCTCGGTAGTTGGAGCATGAACTGAGGTTGCTTTCTTCGGGACTTCGATGAGGTAGCCTTCTTTCCAATCAGCTGGTACTCATTCTTCCCAGATCTTGCATAAGAGTGGGTGGAGGAGCTCCACACTGGTCTTGCCGTCCACCTTTAGCGTTTTTCTCGGGATGCTGTCAGGTCTTGTAGCCTTGCCGTTTTTCAATTTCTTAATGGCGCTGCGGATCTTTTCCTTAATGGGTGCACAGCACCGGATTGGCAGATCGCTTTCAGCTGACAGTATCTCCGTTGGATTTGAAGGAGCTAGTCTGTTGAGTAACTCCTGAAAGTGCCTGATCCACCTCTTTTGCTGTCATTCTTCGTCTGCTATCGGTTCTCCATCGCTGTTCCTCACTGGCCTTTCTGACTTGATGGTGGAATACAAGTCCTTGCTTTTATGTCCAGTGTCTCTACGTAGTTCCGCTTGTGTGCTCTGACGTTCCGCTTGATATTTCTATTTCTTTCTATTCTTCTTGTGCTTTGCTATTGCTGATCTCGTTTTGCTGTTGTTCACCATTGCTTTCTTTGCTCTTCTATCTTCTGTAGCGTCCCTGCTGAGATCGATACCTTGTGCGTGTATGTTTTGGGTCCCAGTACTTCTTGGCATGTTGAGGTCACTTTTTAACACTTTTGTTCTATTGTGTCTTCTTCAAGCAGCTCTTGTAGGACCTGCAACTTGTTGAAGATGGTGACCGTGAACTCTTCTTCCTTTCTACGTTCTTTCAGCTTAGTGGTGTTATAGCGCTGTCGTTGGCTGGACTCCTCTATGCAGTTTTTCTTCAACTTGGCGACAAGTAGATGATGGTCGGAATCAACGCCAGGTCCTCGTTTGTTATAAAATGCACATCTTACTTCAGCTTTTTCTGTGCATCGTAGTGCAACCTGAAATATGCATTCAGCCTTCTTACTACCAAACAGTAAATGGCAGTTTCCATCGTATTATAGTCACTGATAGTTTTTTTACTGTAACGTGTCAGCTCCGTTGTGTATTGTCACTAATTAATAGTGCAAATATCACAATCGATAATATGTGGCTTATCTGATATCTTCTTAATTTCACGTATTCTCTTATAGGGTTTTTACGCAAATTAAGGTAACGTTGTTTGATCTTATTTTCACCGTTACAAACAACTTTCGGTTTCCGTCCTCATTATTTTCCTTAGAAATGATTACAGTAATTGTCTCTGACTGTGCGGCACTTTATCTGGATCAGGCTTGTGCTTTCATACCATACCATAATACCAGTAATTGTTACTTTACGTGTATTTTCCCATTTGCATGTGATCTCGTCTGTTTCTGAACAGAAATGGTGGAACTTAAACTCCTCGAGTCTCATTCTCATATCCGCCAAGGCCTTTCTGGGCGTGCGATCGAAGAATTCCAATCGACATTGAAACATTTGGATGAGTAAGTTAAGCTTTACGTATTTTCCAATGTTTTTTCTTTATTTGTTCAACATTTCTTTTTTCCCTGATTCGTTCCTTTTCAATAGGTTTTAGTATGGTGTTCAGCGTTTCCTGGTAGTGCTTAATGGCCTATGCCTCATTAACCGTCCCTAATATTTAGCGAGTAGATAGTTGCACCTTTTTGCTTCATGCATCAAGATGATCTCCAACAATCTAATTGCCGATAATAGCGTTGTTTACGGATCGTATCTAAGAGCTTCTTTCTTTGGTTCGGATTTCTTGTATCTATCAAGGTGAACCGTCGAACTCGTAGCTTTGCGTAATGGTCGACTTCCCACGCGTTCCGTGTTTCAGCCCAACGATAGAATTCACTGTCCAATGCTGAAAAATTTCTGTGGGAGCATATTAGAACATAATTAAACTGACTCACCATTCTGTCATCATTGGCAAGCATTACTTCTGTGCTGCAGAGCGAACATCGTGTTAAAATGATTTTCCACCAGTACTGGGCTGTATGAAGAAACTCACTGGATTCTCATCATCATTTTCAACTGCTTCTAAGTCTGGACAACCTCATAGCATTTTATTCAGTGTGCGCTCTATGACTGTGCGGCACTTTGCCAGACTCATGCTTGTGATATCATACATATATCAGCCATGGGATGCCATGTAACCAAGTGTTTCGTGTAGTGTTGGAATTGGGTGCGACACATTGCTAACTCTAGTAATCGACCACTATTGTTGCAGCGTTGCTCTAAAACAAGTCTGTCACAATCTTGTTTTTGCAGCATCTGCTGACCCGGTTTATATGCATTCTACTCACCAGCTACAAAACTCGGCTTGAAGTTGGTTGGTTGTAGAATTCGTTGGAAATCATTTTGCTCTTCAGATAACGTTGGTGCATCTATCGAGACCATAGTAAGCGTGCCTCTCTCGGACAGACAAATGTGATTCTTTGTGAAATTGGGATCCGTGATAGAAGTGATGTGATGTGATATGAAAGCAC
>JACCGJ010000103.1:22914-87583 GCA_013407085.1 Atriophallophorus winterbourni
GTTGACCTTGAATTCACCTTGAAATTGATTTCAGTCAAAAAAATTACGGTGTGATCGTTGTTGCTTAGTGGTGAAAGTATTTAATACAATTAATACTTCTTTCATGTGACGATAGAACCAAATGCAACGTGGACGGAGTGTGTCTCGACCTAAACATTGTAGTTTCTATGACATGCTGATACGAACCATTTACCGTTCAATGCTGAAAAATGTCGTGTACTTCGCATCCGAAGAGGGTAACCCCATTTATACCCTGGGTGATGTCCAGATCCTAGCTAGTCGACAAGAGAGACCTTGGTGTGTTAGTTCAGAACGACCTCGGATGTTCGGCTCAATGTATCAAGGCATCACGTGTGGCGAATCGAAACGTTGGTCTACTGAAGCGAGCTCTTGGTCGGTTTGACATACGCTTCTTTCCAGCCCTCCTAAATTCGTACGTTCGCTCTCATTTGGAGTATGCGGTTTCCGTCTGGCATCCGTGGCTGAAGCGTGACGAACTTGTACTTGAGCGGCCTCAACGCCATGCCACGAGACTGGTAAAGGGGCTCGAGTGGTATACTTACGAAGATCGTCTCACTGCACTAAACCTATTTTCATCCAAGTACCGTCGAATCCGTGGCGACTTGATACTGGCGTACAGGATACTCACTGAAGAATGCCATCCCTGTAAAGAACTGCTTGTGCTTGCTACCGGCAATCGTACGCGTGGCCATCATTTGAAAATTGCCCATCAACAAAGCAGGTTGGACTGTCGTTAACACTTTTCTGCCGTTCGTGTTGCACAAACCTGGAACAATCTACCACTTTTGTTGTGTCTGCCCCTTCCCTTTCTATTTTTAAAGACCGTTTAGATATGCACTTGTTTCATTTGCTTCATAACGTTTGAAAAGCTATAACTTTCTATACTCTATGATACTGCACTTTTTCCGATTTTCAGCGCACAAACTGCTTTCAACTGAAAGTATCAACCAAAGTTTTGTGGTGCTCGCATCCCCATCCCTTACAGTATCAACGTTTTTCTTCATTTTAACCCTGAACTTTCGAATCCATGTGTACAACATCCTGTGGTTTTCTTATAAGCTTGTCGCTTTTTTTACCACAATATACTATTGACTATTGACCAGAATAGAACTTAATTAATAATTACCCAAATGCTTAACACTGAATAACCTTTATGCTATTAGTCACTATTGACTAACTAAACCTAACACTACGCGTAGCAAGAACAAAGGTAGGCCCTTCAGGCGAAGAGCTTTACCGTCTCTGACCAAAAAGCCACTAGACCGCGGCTCGTCTGTATTTAAGCACACGTTTATGGTGAAACACAATATGGCCGCCAAAAGAAACAATCAGAATCGAGAATCATAAATTCGAAGAGTTTTAAAGTATATAATGAGCTTTTGAGGAGAATATTAATAACTCCTCGACACCTCCACTTTTGATATTCTTAATACCGATAGTTGTGTGGATTGATCTGCAACGCTTTCACGAGTTTGCTTTTTCTGGTTGTTCAGCAATGTGGTTGCAGACTTCGGTCAGCCGGTAATTCGGCCGTGATAGATTCACCTGGTGTTGGAAGGTTGAACGTTTCATACAGTATGTCCTGTGGTATCCGGATCTCGACGAGCGTTTTGGAGGTGGCGGATCTCAGTCGTAACTGATTTCTGTGTCGTGTCATAACATCTTTTCCAACTTTGACGTTGAACATCACACCGCCTCTGCGACGGATGAATTTACCATCGATCCACGGTAGACTTGATGTTCTGTAGTCTCGTACGTGGACGGCAGTGTCTGGTCCTAAGCATGACTGTTGATTCTGATTGAGCGGCAGTTAGGTTGGTTTAGGCAGCGTAGCATTGTTCCATGTACACAGCTTCCTGCCCATGAGTTCCTCGGCGGGGCTTTTGCGGCTGGACAACGCATCGTTCGGCGTAGTACTGTAAAGCAGCAGAAAACCTTGTAGAGTATCGACGGATGTCCCCTCCCTAAGTAATTTAAGAAGAGCACCCTTGTATAAGTAGACGCAGTGTTCGGACTGGCCGTTTTACTGAGGATGGTAAATCGGCGACCGTAGATGGGTCATTGTTCTGGCTGCAAAATTTGGCGAAAACATTCGAGGTGAATTGCGAGCCATTATAGGTCACGAGAGTTTCTGGCAATCCATGCTGACTGAACAAACGACGCAGTGCGCTGATCGTGTTGCTGGATGTTGCAGATGACATCTCGATGATTTCGGGCCATTTCTAATACGAATCGACCACGACGAGGTACATGACACCGTTTATTTGACCAGCGTAATCGACATGAATTCTTTGCAACGGTTTTTCTGATGTAGGCCATGGTGCAATTGGTACAAGGTTAGGCATCTTGGCTGCCTGCTGACGTTGAAGGAATGACTTGACGAATAGATCAATATCTGCGTCCATACCCTACCAATAAGCGAAAGTGCGAGCGATCGCCTTCATGCGTTGAATGCCTGTATACTTCACGATCATTGAATCCAGCCGAACGCAACTATAGTCAAATCGAAAAAAGAAGCATTAGCACTCATCTTCGCGGTGAAACAATTCCACAAGGCGATCTATGGCCGTCACTTTACGTTGCTAACCGACAACAATCCTTTGATTTCGATATTACGCTCGAAAAAAGGTATACCAGCACATTCTGCAAACCGGTTATAACGATGGTTTCTCATACTATTGGATACGATTTCGATATACAATATCGCCGTTCCGAAGATTTTGGTCAAGCGGACGCGCTGTCCTGCCTAATCTCTTTTCGAAATTAACCAGACAAGGATACAGTCATTGCGTGAGTCTCCATCAAACAAGCTATGCAGCGACAATTAAACGATGCAGTGCGGGGAGTGCCTCTCAAAGGTGAGGACATTAAACAATGTACGCAAACAGGTGAAACTATACTTACTGTGGCTGGCCGAAAATTACGCCTGCTGTTGAACTCTCGCAATTCTACCAAAGATATGAATCCCTTTCAATTAGTAACGAGTGTCTAATGTTCAATTATTGCGTTGTTGTTCCAAAGAATCTACGCGATCTTGTCATTCTACAATTCCACGATGGACACCCAGGCATTCAACGCATGAAGGCGATCGCTCGCAGTTTCGTTTCATTTCATCAAGTCATGCCGTTGATGTCAGCAGGCAGCTAAGATGCCTAACCTTGTACCAATTGCACCATGGCCTACATCAGAAAAACCGTGGCAAAGAATTCATGTCGATTTCGCTGGTCCAATAAACGGTGTCATACCTCGTTGTGGTCGATTCTTATTCGAAATGGCCCGAAATCATCGAGATGTCATCTGCAACATCCAGCAACACGATCAGCGCACTGCGTCGTTTGTTCAGTCAGCATGGATTGCCAGAAACTCTCGTGTCCTATAATGGCTCGCAATTCACCTCGAATGTTTTCGCCAAATTTTGCCGCCAGAACAATGTGTCACATATACGTTTACCGCCTTACCATCCTCAGTCAAATGTCCAGGCCGGAGGCTGCGTCGACACTTTCAAGCGTGCTCTTCTAAAATCACGCGGGGAGGGGACATCCGCCGATAGTCTGTAACGTTTTCTGTTGCTTTACAGTACTACGCCGAACGATGCGTTTTCCAGCCGCAAAACACCCGCTGATGCACTCATGGACAGAAAGCTGCGTACTTGGAACAATGCTATGCTGATTAAGTTAACCAATCTGCCGCTCAATCAGATTCAGCATTCATACTACGAACCAGCAACTGCCGTCCACGTACGAGACAACAGAACATCAAGTCCACCGTGGATCGATGGTAACTTCATCCGTCACAGTGACAGTGTGATGTTCGTCGTCAAAGTTGGAAAAGATGTCATGAGACGACAGAAATCAGTTACGCCTGATATCCGCTCGTCGAGATCCGGATACCACAGGACATACTGTATGAAACATTCAACTTTCCAGCCATAGTTGAATCTATCACGACCGAAATACCGGCTGACCGAAGTCTGCAACCACGTCGCTGGACAACCAGAAAAAGCAAACTCGTGAAAGCGTTGTAGGTCAATCCACACAACTCCCGGTATTGAGAATCTCAAAATTGAAGGTGTTAAGGAATTATTATTTTTTCCTCAACAACTCATTATAACTTTTAAAACCCTTCGAATTTATGATTCTCGATTCTGATTTGTCTATTTGTCGGCTATATTGTGTTTCGCCAGAAACAGCGTATAAATACAGACGAGCCGCGGCCTAATGGCCCTTTGGTCAGAGACGGTAAAGCTGTTTGCCTGAAGGGTCTGCCTTTGTTCTTGCTACGCGTAGTGTTGGGTTTAGTTAACCAATAGTGACTAATAGCATAAAGATTTTTCAGTGTTAAGCATTTGGGTATTTATTATTTGGGTTCTCCTCTGGTAATATATAACAGGGGGATCTTATAGAAACCTTTAAAGTTGCCAAAGGATTAAGCTGTCTGGAATTCGATGACTTTCTTCGGTTCTCTCCTCTGGTTGGTAAACGAGGGCACAGTGTCAATCTAACTAAACAGCACACCTGGCTGGAATCCAGAACGCACTTCTTTAGCATCCGTGTAGTGAGCGCGTGGAACTTACTCCCCGCAGAATTAATCTCGGCAATTTCAGTAAATGCGTTCAAACACGGGCTGGACAAACGGTGGCACGTGCTCTTTCCGAAGCATTACTATTAAGATTAAATCCATCCCTATTTGTTGTCAAAAATAACAAAATATTTGTAAAATCTTTTTAAAACACAAAAAGCGTTTCTTTTCCATTTTTTCATTTTTGTTGACATTAACTCTCTCACCTTTAGATGATTAGACCTCTCCCATCTTCCATTCACAAGTACACACGCCTGTGCTCCCTACGAATCAATCCTAGTAGTGGCGAGTGTTTTCAAGCGCACCTACGAAAAGAATCTGGACACTGGTTTTGACTTAGTCGACTATCGCCCTGTGATACTGATACCTTTCGGTGATAAGACCTCTTCCATCTTCCATTCACAAGTAAACACGCCTGTGCTCCCTACGAATCAATCCTAGTAGTAGCGGGTGTTTTCAAGCACACCTCCGAAAGAATCTTGGGACTCGATTCGACTTGGTCGACTATCGCCCTGTAATACTGAACTGAAGGTCGGGGTAATCTTGATAGACCACAGATGGTCATGCCCTTGTGAGCCGCATTTCTTCTCACTCAATAAATTTGTCCAGGGAACATCAGATAAAGTAATCCTGCACAGTTTTGTACATCTTCCCAGTGATTTTAAGCAATATTTTGTCCACAAGCTGCTTGAACTAGTTTTCATAGTTCGCATTACTAAGCTCATCCGAATGAGCATTTAACAGGATAACAACTCTTTTGAGTTAGTTAAACCTCATTATAGACATAATGTTCTGCGCGTTTGAAGCACGAAAGCATGGCCACTGAGAAATTTAAGTTGTTGTCGAAGGAACGTCATGAATTTCAGCTATTCTTTCCGCGATGGCAGTGATCTCACGATTGTGTGGCCCAGTATTTTCAAAGCTTCTGAACCAAACTAGCATTAAATTGTGATGACATCGAGGTAATTAAAAACATGCTGTAATATTCTATAGTTTTCAGAACCGAAGAACTTAACGGTTTACTGTGAAGTGCCCCTTATCCATCACGATAGTGAACATATGGAATGCCCTTTTGGGAACAGTCTTTGATCCAACCACGCAAGAGCAGTTCAAACATGCACTTGAAAAATGCTTGTCAGCTGTTTTGGAAAGGCAATCCACCGTTCATCTGAATGGCGATCATGCCAATTGCTGGACTATGTAAATGAACAGAATGTGATGCGGCTTATGCCGTCTATGCAGAGGACGAAAAGGTTGTGTCTCATGGTTTTCAATAATGATTATAGTTCAGTAGTTTCATACGGAGAAGAAGCAAAAGTGTGTACAAACCGCAGGGTAGTGTATGCGGTGTGCTTAAAAGCAAAGGAAAAATTGTTTGGGTTTCCGAGACGTTAGAGCGGTCCACATTCGCGTTTAGCCTGCATCACTAATTGAATTTTGTGGCATTCATACAGGTAGAACATCAACCCACCACATCCTCCGGAGCAGGGTCAATTTAAACTGCGTTAGTGCGTTTCTGAGATCTGGAAGAGCAGTTATCTGGCAAAGATTTAGTGGGGTTCTGAAAAAATTGCAAGTTACACAGAAGGAGAACTTACTGTTGCTACGAGCGAGTGAGTGAAAAAATGCAGTAGGGGTCGTGAATTTTTTTAGAAAATACTGATAATAGGGTGTGTCTTGGGAATGGGAGATTACATAGATGTGCGAATCGAGGTGGCTTTTGAAAGAGCCGAAAGAACCGGCTTCAGAAAGCGTGCATGAGAGAGCATTCCACTGAGAATGAGCTTTGCACACCTGTATGTATGAAGCACAAACCTGTTCCAGGCAAAGTGGAGCGCAGCATGATAACCGATTATCCCCATTCTGACTACCGCACATGTCGCCTAATGTACGCAGCATGATAACCGATTATCCCCAGATTTGAGAAATAAATTCTGACTACCGCACATCGGGACGAAGGTCGCCTAATGTACTGATAAAGTATTTGGCTACCCTTTTTGAAAACAAAAAGGTGGAACAGTAACACTCGGCGACAACCCTTCGTACCAAGTTTAATGTTTACAAAGCGACAGTTCGAGCTATATTACTATATGGAGCAAATATTGGACCTTACGTAAATAGCTTATCCGTTATATCTAACTACTCGACAACCGCATTTTAAGAGTTAGCTCTTACTGTCGCACGTGCAACGATGCTCTATAATAAGCATTTTGGCAGTAATGTTGATATATAGAAGCAGATCAACCGGCATAGATTACTCTGTTTGGACCACGTTTTACGGATACCCGACCGCCGACTTCCGAAACGGACTCTGCAACACTACATCCTGATTGGCGTAGATCTCGTGATAGCCAAGCCTTCACATGACATAGGCAACTAAAGACCCTAACTAATATCCTTTTCCAAGTCGGCGCAACACATCTTTGGGGCTGGGATCCCCACGATCCGATATTACAGTATCTAGTTACACTGCTGGATGTCTCGAAACCTCGTTCAGTGGGTGCCTTGTTAAGTATCTTCTGGGAGTGTTTGTTGTTAAGTGGAGTGGCGTGGAAATTTTGTATTAATGCATGGCAGGGGAACACTGTAAGGAAGCTGTCGTGCTGATATCGCTCTACTCACTCACTGAACTAGATTGAATACGTGCTCTATTCGAGGTGTAGGCACCTCATTCGAGTTTGTTTATGCCTACTATTTTATAGATTTTGTAGCTGATCAAGTCCCGCCCTTACTCGCCTTTTAGGATTTTCATTATTTCCTGGTTGTGTGGTAGTTGAGCATTTGGTACATGTATGTATGTATGAAATCACAAGCCTGATCCAAGCAAAGTGCCGCGCTGTCAAAGACTACACGTGGGCTAAGATACTGTCAGGTTGCCCAGGCCTAGACAGATATGGTAAAGGAAAATAGCAATGGCATTGAGACTCCATCGTGTTTCAGCATGCTGCTCACTACCGGTGACAAATCAATTTAGAAAGGTGTTAGCTGCACAGTACAAAAATACTGCATGATTGCACATCGTGCAATCATACATACATGCTTTATTTTCTGATTCATGAGGACAATCTAGGCTATCTGGTCAATGATTATGTTGCGTCTTGTGTGGCAAAAAATCGTTGCAGGGGCCAGCTAAATTGTTCTTGTTAGAATCGCTCCTATTCCGGAGGACACATCTCATGAAGATCAAGCTGGTTTTCGACTAGGGCATAGATGTGTAGATCAGATCTCCGTTTTGCTTCAGTTGCTAGAACAGCCATATGTGTACCAGTGCCCCATTATAGTGGTGTACATGGATATTCGACTCGGCTGGCAGTTCCGTCCTATGAAACTGCTTACTTGCTTATTGAATAGATACGATTGGCTCGCATTGTAACCTTCACCACCACTACAAGTGTACGACAAGGCTGCTAAATCTTCACACTTTTGTTCAACTTCCCCATCGTGGTCTTTCTTCCGAGTGCTTTAAGTATTTTCTTCACGAGTGGCGTCATGCTTTTTCTGGTGGACGTGTCACGGGTGATATTGTTTTACTAGATAAATGACTCTAATCAACTGGCTTTGGACCTTGTGGCAACAAAGGCAACTAATTTTGAGCTATTTTTCTCCGCCACCATGTCTAAATCATACATGCGCACATTTGCATGGATGCGCAATCGCGCAGTACTTCTTTGCTGTGGGGTTATTACCGTGCTAAATTGCTTGGCCGCCGGTAGTGAGCTCCATATCTGTCTAGTCCTGGGCAACCTGACAGTATCTTAGACCATGTGCAGTTTATGACTGTGCACCACTTTGCATGAATCAGCCTTGTAATTTCATACATTTCATACATACATGCGCACGCTGCCTACAAGTCTCCGATACTTCTGATTCCTTCTGTATTTCTCAGGTCATGCGCTAAAAGAAATGCACTTGTGACTTTCTGATAATACTTTTTCATGGCGTCGATTGCGATACCGGGATCTGAGAGTCTGTAGAACGAAATAAAAGCCAGGGAAGTCCGTTTGTGATAAGCAGCAGATGAAGAGGTCCGTTGCTAATTCCGATTTGAACTTCTTATTGTTTGAAACGAAGTTGATCTGAAATTTACGGAATTATCAGCATCAAACCCACGAGTTTTTTATCATTTTACCCGCACACGTTTGAAACTGCTTATATCAGTATTTGAATTTTAGCCTATTTCATTGCTTGGTAAAGAATCGGTTTAGAAACTCCATTTATCGTCGGTATTCTGTCGTTCGGGGTAGCCCATTGCAGTTCCCAATACTTATCAGCATCCCCATGTGAGTTTCTTTTAAATACGAATAACTGTTTTTGTTTGTTTTTACAAAATTTTATAATTTTTATATGTTCTTCATTCTTATATTCTTTAATATAGCTTAATATTTGTACGAGTATGAGTACTATTTTCCACGCATGTGAAACGATTTTCCATTTAATTCTGCATTAAGAATGTGTACATATATCAGTATATCATATATACATATATCAGTATATACTCTGTTTTTTCACTCCCCAGGAGCAAACCGTCTGGTCACATATCTGAGAAAGATTTTCGAAGCTCAATCCATAACCTCCTACCGTTTCTCCGCCAATTCTCCCCGCAAAGCGATTCCTGGACAATCGAAGATTCGCCAAGCTTAGGTTGCATAGAATTAATCTGCCGGAGCACACTTTCACTTCCCCGTGATCTTTGTCGCATTTCTGGTTCGAATTGCGATGTGAACGTAGTTTTGGATTATCGTACTCTTTATAGTGCATCTTACGAAGTTCCTGTTCTCTATATCCGAGCACAAACATTTGACGGTCATTCCCTTGCCGCTGATTCTTTCATGTCTATCATTTCGTCTTTACCCCATGCTTGCCCTTCTACGTTATTTTCCGGATTAAGTCAGGTAGACCATCCGGTACTTGGACTTCCTTTTTTTCAATTTCATCCTTGTAAGACAGCTGAGTTAATGGCACAAGCATTGACCGATTCTTCATCTCCGTGTGATCCGGCTCTGCGTTACATGCTTTTATGGCTTTCCATGGTGGCAACTTCTTTCGGTCTTTATATTCCTAAAGAAATTACATACTGACGGTGAAAACAAAAAATCGTTTTTGATTACACTATCGTTCCGGCTCCGCTATTCCCGTGTTTCTCTCTTTTCAGCCGGTTGTTTCGAAATGGAAAAGTTTGTTAAAACTAAGTTGAAGGAAGCAAAAGTTTCGTTCAAAAAGGGTGACTATGAAGTTTGTTATTCGGAGCTTCAGGTACGTCGTTTCTTGCTCACGACAGGAATGTCTGGAACATGATTCGAAAAACTATACTGCACTCGTCTTGAAAGGAGCTTGCTGTGAGCGCCTGTCTATGGATGACGCTGGCATGGATTGTTATTTTGATGCGATAACGTTAGACTCGGAAAATATACTTGCTTGGCAGGTTAGTCCCTATAATGTTGTAACTTTTATGCATGTGCTGATCGCACAGTGGTGATAAGCTTTCACTCGTTTCTCATACATCCATCTGTACTTAGCTATCGACTGCTAGTGTTGTCATGCCACATCTAAGCATTGTGCCACACCCAGTTTTATAGCTTTTATCAAGGGATTTTCCGTTTTCTTTGTGTGGCATGTGATATTATTTCTTTTATCACTGAGGTTATATGCAAATAATAAACAAAGCTTTGTCAACCTTATTTCACTCACTCAAACCCTATCGAATTTCATCTGCTCAAACTTTACTACGGTACCGGTACAGTTTGTTGTAGCCTTTCTCCATTTGCTGCTAGCTTTAGGGAATTGTTTGCTGCACCTCGAGTTCAATTAGCATCATTATGATGCAATCAATCGTGCTGTGTAGTTGTTCTGCTTTTACATCGAGCCTTAACTGGTTTTATTGTGATTTCTTGAAACTTACATCTATGTTTTCAAATACCGCCGCGATTGCAATTTCCGGGTAAGGCGCTCAATCCTAATCCCGGTTGTCCTTTTGTCTAAAATTTGTACCGTGCTAATGTGCCAAAGGTACCGAGCTGTATGTGCCAACACGCTGGCATCTCTACCATTTGTTATTTTATATCGGTCTACGCTTGAGTAACCTGGCAGTATCTTAGCTCACGCACAATCTCGGACTGTGGCACTTTGCTTTGATCCAATCTTGTGATTTCATTCATTCATTCCATTCACCAACGATTATTGGGGAAATAACTCCGATAACCACATGTCCATTGAAAAGGGAAAATTATATCACCTACAGAGCTTTGCGCTAAGTGCCAACCCTTTCAGTCTCAGGATAAGGAATTAAAAAATATTTTATACTACTCTGTCGCTGTTCATTTTGTGTATGCGCCTGACGTTTCCCGTTTCGATACACTAATGCAGCAAGCCTGATTCCTCGCTGTTTTGGGGTATACACACATCCTCGTGAATGTCATTTCATAAGATGTATGCATATCGAACAAAAATGCCCATTTGCATGCATTACTATTAAACACCCCATGAACGGTTTCCTGCTGTTGGTTGGGACAGTACGATCAGGATCCGCATGCGCTTGAAACAGTGGATGAATGGTAAACAAGTTGCACTTGTAAGCCACTGTTGCATAAGGTTAGCACGACAAACTTGTTCAATCCATAACTACGAACAAAAATGCTCATTTACATGCATACATATAGATTTACCATTATTTCGACTGTTTCTCGCTCACATTATCGTTTCCAGGGTTTGATGCAACTTGGTTCAAGAAACACTGACCGTTATTATTCCGTAATGGTTTATACTTGCATGCGTTTGCTGTCGTTCTACGCCGAGTAAGTATCCTATTTATCATGATTTTGGCTGCGTTAAGTATTCGTGCATCAATTGTTCTCTGTTGTTTGTAAGCTCGAATAGGTCGTGTTTACTAAAACTGAGTTTAGACCACCTCCTCATTGTCAATCATCATCGACACCACCCACTACTGTCAAGTCCTATAATGAGAGTTAAACAATTAAACGTACAATTTTTTGGATTACTACTTAATTCATTTCTCGTTGGGTATTGGAATCAGGAAGTCAACCATTGGATAGACCGTACGAAGACGTTTACGAATAAGACCTGTAGGTTCTCGAAATTGGTTTTACCTCAATGGAAAAATCAGACCTCGACCTCTTTGAAAACATATTATAAAGCCCTAATATGGGCAAGTGAGTGCTGCTAAGTGGAGATCGCATACCAGGCTTTGCATATCGTTGTACAGATTTCGGAAGCTATTGTTGCTCTGGTTGAATTGTGTATCCTTGCTATGCGTTATGGAATATGCAATCAAATGCTTTGAGATATGTCTCAACGGTAAAAATAAACGTATTCATACAATCCTGAGGCCCGACTTAGTGTCGCACGTTTTTAGACCACACCTAGGACGTAATACTGCCATGTATGATGTATGAAGGCACAAGCCTGATCCAGGCGAAATGCCACGCAGTCATAAACTGCACGTGAGCTAAGATACTGCCAGGTTGCCCGGGCCTAGACAGATATTTGAGAAATGAAAATAGAAATGGAAATGGTGCTGACAATGCAGACTGTTTCTTCATGCAGCTCATTACCGGTGGCCAATCAATTTAGCAACGGGTTAGCCGCACAGTACAGAAGGACTTCGTGTAGGTTGCTCATACCTATACTCATATGAGAAAGATATATCTGCATTATGTATTTGTTAATACATGCTGCTTTTACCGCTGGTTAATACAGTTCGCACAATGTTACGTGTGCAGTACCGAAGTATGTATATATGTATGTATGAAAACAAGCCTGATCCTGGCAAACTCAAGTTCACCTAGTTTGTTATTTAATAATATTTTTCGGCACTCAGGTTTATGATATAGTTGTCGGGTACTGGCTTCGTCGGCCGTTCTTTTTCCTCAGCACACTGAAAAATTTCCATCATGCACACGGATGTGGAATCGTTCAGAATTTCTGCGCTCTGCAGCTAGCACCTTGCTAAATCGATTTGCTAGCGATATTGAGCTGCATGCGGAAACACGCTGCAGTTTCAGTGCCATTTCTATTTTCATTCTCATATCTGTCTAGGTCCGGGCATCCTGACAATATCTTAGCCCGCGCACATTCTATGACGGTGCGACACTGCCTGGATCAGGCTTGCGATTTCGTATATATATATAATAGATCTATATATATATATATATATATATATATATATTATATAAGATATATATATATATATATGGCACTAAATTATTGATTAATTAGGTTTTTCCTTTCTAATACATTACTTATTTCTCCACCTCTTTGTCAGCCAACAGTTTGCAGAGAAACGTTTTGCAGTGTCCCGTCTACTCGTTGAGCTCATGATGCGTTACCGCTTAGAAGTAAGTATACTTCTGAAACTACCCTCGTGTGACTTGCGTTTTGCGTTAGCATTCTTTTATGTTATTTTTTGCGCTCAATTTAGTCATTCGCGGTGCATCATTTTCTATCTCGGTTTTCAGCTTCCACCGGTTGGCACTGGCTATTTTCGCTCCTTGTGTTTGAGCGTTTTGAAAATGGCGCCTTCGAATGCATGCGCTCTTGAGCTTTTGCTCCGTTTGAAGTTTGAGTACTTTCTGGGTGCGTGTACTAAATACTGTATTTTCGGTTGGTTCACTGTTGCAAATATTTTCGTATCACGTTTCGTTTCAACCACATAGTGTTGAATACCCGAATACGCGGTTGCATTACATAATCAAACGCTACTTTCTACTCGTATATTTTAACGTATATGCTGTTTCGTCGAGCATTTTCATCTCTGTTTAAATTGAGCAACATTTCAAGTACAAGGTTGTTAAGCATCCGCAGCTCAGCCGAATATTGGTTTAAACTCACCGTTGTAACAGTGGAACTCTATTATGAATTGATGTTTTCTGAGCTTTGCCTTTCGTGACCTTCAATGTTGTCCAACCATACATTTAGTATTGTCGGGAAATCTTTGAATCAGCTGCTCAAAGCGGTCTCATTTTATTATTTTGAATCATACATGTTGCAATTTATCTTATCATTATAATTATTAGATCCGCTAATGCTGAATTGCACGTTGAACCAACCTAGAGGTGTACCGATAGCATATTTTTCAGAAGCATCTCTTTGTTACAATCAACTTCATATTACCCTAGTATTCAATAGACCCTAATCACACTTTTAGGGTTCCTTTTGAATGCCTTTTGCCGCTTCACCAATAATGTTCTATTCCATTAACCGACAATGTCTTCTCTCGGATAGTGAGTGCACAAATCAAGCCAACGGAGCAGCAATGATATATATTATGCACCATATGTTTAGCCCGTCTCGACGATCACCAACCTGCATTGAACGCTGGCTTCGACTTGCATTTTATATAGCCTTCATTCAGTTCCAGTCAACTTTGCACCTGTTGATGCTATCTGCATGCTTTGCTATTTTACGTTTGGCTTTCAGCAAACGCCTTACCCTACTTGATATCACCGACACTCGTTAACACGGAGGAGGATCGCGAACGTTTTCTTTCTGCTGTGGACGAAATGAATCAGCCTGACACACTTGATCAAATTACTTATCTTGAATCAGTGTGCACCGAGGATGAGGCAAGCCACACAGCCAGAACCACTGTAGAAGTGGGGAAACTGTTTCTTCGGGTCGCAGTCACGTTGAAAGATAACCCCGGTGGTTCGCGGTCCAGTTGGGAACATGTTTACAAGCAAGTGGATTTGATCGAACTGAACGGGTTGGCTGGTTTTGCAAATTGGTGTCGTAAAGGCTACATGGATGTGCATGGTGAGCAAGGAAGCGCGTCATGTTGAATCTATTTCATGCTTCTCGGTGTTCTTGTTAGTATGTACAGATGTTCAATCGTGCAGTACGTTTGTATTGTTCAGCCAACTTCATGCTAAATCGATTTGTCGCCGGTAGCGAACTGCGTGCGGAATCACCCTGGAGTCTTATTTTCATTCTCATCGGCTGCCTAGGCCTGCGCAACCTGAGAGTATCTTAACCCAAGCACTGTTTAAGACTATAAGACAATTTGCCCGATGAGACGTGTGATTTCATACATACATACATACATACATACGTACGTACGTACGTACATACATAGGTACATATATACCTGTTAGAATTGTAAAGATTTCCAATTGAAATAATAATGCAAACATGTTTACCAGATGATTTATCAGGAGTCACTAATCTTTCGTACATAGCAATATTGATATTTGATTCCCGTCCTAAAATCTGCCATAATCAATTGGATGAAACCGAATGGTATTCACGCTCCACTATTCCGCATTTCAATGTAGCAAACTGTACTGTATCCGTCTCACATCTGTATTTTTGAAGATTGAAATGTATTTTATTATTTATCTATGTGAATGTCAATTTTTTCTTCCCCTTTCAAGCTGCATTAATTTATGCGGTCGCTGCATTTAAACTTTACAACTTCGTGCAATGTGATCGTATCGTCGCTAAAAGTACGTTTACCTGGGCTACATTATTTTGCCGATTAGCGTTTGAAAACATGTATCGCTTTATTCTTTTCTTGCCAATGCAGTCCTTGTTCACTGCAAAAATCGAAAGAATGAAGCTTGTGCAGAATCGCGTGAACTCTCCCTGTTTCCTACCGTCCCACTCAGTCAGTTAACCGATTTTCTAACTCCTCGACCAATGTTGGTTCCTTTTCTCACGAATGTGAACGATCTATCCACCGGTGCCGCTGACCCTTCGCCTTATGCTCTGCTGGAGGAGATGGCTTTGATGGTGCGAATGGCTAACGCTGCGACTTCGGAACATGCCGAACTGGCATCTTGTTTGGCCGCCACATCAGTCCCTGTGTTGTCTCATGAGCATCAGGTGTGTTTGCGTTTCAGGGCCACGATTTTGTTAAATGGTACCCTTTATGACGTGTTTATATTGCTATGCCCGCTGTGGTACCGCATGGTGAGCAATTCTATCTTCGATACGAATTCATGTATCTGATTCTATGTTTATTCTGTTGCTGTCACCCGCGAAAGGTGATTTTTCAGGCCGACGCGCAGCAATGAACAGTGTCCTTGAACAAAACATCGTGTCTAGCGATTCGCAGTAAAAATTCATTCCTCTCTATTTAATTGGAGTCACACCATACACTCGGTATCTGGGCCTAATTTACTTTTTTAACCCTTCATGATCTGTATCATTTCGAGTTGAATTCCTTGTTTCTCTGTGATGAATGGTGTGCGTCTCTCTCATCCAACGAGTGCTTTTGGCCGAGTTTGGAACTAAGCGGTTGGTCATCTGATGGTTCTTTTCAATAGCACACGTTTTGTATTGATTCTGTTGCAGTCTACTCTTTCTTGTCTGAGCTATAATGATTTTGAGCATTATATCCGATTACAAAGTGATTTCGTCTCTTACTTGATTCGAATATTTTTGTATTTTCTTTGTTTTTGACCTCGTTCTTTTCCGTTTTTCACGCTTGCAGCTGAAGACCTCCGCAGTCAATATGAGTTACATCACGAGTTTTCTACATAAATTTTACCGCTTTCTTTGTCACCCAATGTTACTTGGGATCCTCAGATATTGGCCATCTTATGGCGTAATGAATGAAATGAATGAATGCACAAGCCTGATCCAGGCAAAGTGCCGTACAGTCAGCGACTGCACGTGGGCTAAGATACTGCACGTGGACAACTTAAAGCTATAACCACTAGTCAGATTATGACGGTGATTATTTACGCTTGCGGGTATATCTCAGTCTTTGTTTACTGCTCATATAATCAGAATCCATGGTCAACATCGACCGAAAAGGCCAACAGTGCATCTTCAGAATTCTATGGCTTTGTCATTGTAGTCACACATCATTGACAACAGGTTTCTGTGGACGAAATGACTAGCTTGCAGTCGGGCAGGTGCCGCACAGTCGAATGGATCGCGTTGCTTCTCTTCGTCCAGTGTAAGCCAGGATACTAATTTAAGATGTGTTCTATCTATTCTCTTAATGTGTATTTGTTTGGTGCTTTCAGCCTTTGTACCCCGTTTCTCGTTAAAACGATCGATAGCCTACTGCAATGAGCGAGTCACCTTGACTTCCTGTCTTTTATATCTGGTCTGAGCAAGTTAACAGTATCTATGTTCGCGATTTCTTTGAGACTGTGTAGCGCTTTGTTTAAGTCCGGGGTTTTGGTTTTAGCCACTTATAGAGTTATCGATAGAACTTTTGCCAGAAATAAACTTTTGCGCTTCTATTTAGAACTATTTGTGTGTTCGTTTAATTATTAATGTCTTTGTAAAACAAATTTCTGTGTCTGCAGTACTCCTATTTGTGGCCTTCGGCACTAAAGACACTGTGGATAGAATGCTGTCTTACGTCCAACCATCTGGACCTAGCTGCCAAGGTGTTATTTCCTTCGAATGACGGATCTACGGCTCTCGAAAGTATCATCACATCTCCTATCTTATCTGATCTATGGGACCTACGATTTCGTTTGTGCTTCTTACACGTCGCATTTCAACTCATCACTAACTCGGTTAGCGCGGATTCCGATGCAAAGTATGCAGCATTCCAGTGCCTGTTCGATGCTGCCCTTACAATCGTACCTCAATTGGATTCATCACCAAACGCGCGTGACCATTTTCTGCTTGCTCGGGTGTTTGATAAGCTCGGTGATGTGATCACACTTAATCAAGAGCTGAGAACAATACCAATCACGCAATACAAGCGTGGCATTGATTTCGATGGTTATTATCACATGAACTTTCTTTACCTGGGAAAGTTATACCGTCGACGCTTGAATGATTTGGAGTAAGTCGGTTATGTTTATTACTTTTCACCCAAGTGTCTCAATTATACCGTGGTTGCAGATGATTGTTTTATATTTGTTTATTGTTCGAATAAAAATGACCGAATTCCCACTCAATGTGAGACGTGGAATGTTAAATTCCCGTTCACTCTTCATTTGTATGCATTGTCAACAACCACCCCACAACCGATTTCCTGTTGTTTGTAGAGACAGTACGATCAGGATCCGCATGCCTTGAAACATTTGAGGAATGGTAGACAAAGTTGAACTTGTACGCCACTGTTCAATCTTTTTCTATATGTTTAGCGCATATTCTGTCTCAAGATTTCTATTTGACGATGCGATATTGTAAGTCTTTTTTCCTTGATCTTCCTCCGGGTGTGATATTGGCAATGCCATCGTCCGCGCTGTTTTTAAACGGGGCATTTTATTGATATCCATCATTGATATTTTGTGTCATACATTTGATAAGACATTAAAGTGAAAAATGGCTTAACCAGCCGGTAGGCTTATCGTTTCTATTGTACAGCGAATCTTCTTAATCATGGTCTGTCTTTTAGCTTTCATTGGTCCGATAGGGAAAATCTCTCATGTATGCGATCACTAAATTATGAGCTGTTATGAGAATCTTGCGCTCCCAGGTGGCAAGCTTCTTGCTGATGAGTATTAGAAACCCAGTCTTCGTATTGTATTGAGTTTCGAATGGTAACATAATAGTAATATGTTTTTTAGCTTTAATGTCAAGATAGTGAAGGAAATCAGCCTGCATGATCAGTTTATATTGATGTTATCATTATAGATGCTTCTAATTTGTTGAGCACCCTCTTATGTGTACAAGCATTACGCAGTTATGATTATGTGGCAGTCGAAAATTGGCACGTACCACTGTAATACCACTGCCATTGATCATAGAGGATCACAGAGCCTAAACTGACGCCTGAGTTTCTCTATTTTTCGTATCTTTTGATTATTTCATCTTTGACTAAATGTCGCTAATCGATTTCATCGATCGCTTTTTTCTCATTATACGAGTGGAAGGATCTTGTTCATCTCAACGAAATCTACTACATACTTATATCTACCCAATTAACGTTTTTTTTATTTTTCCTGTAGCGAAGCTATCACTCATCTCTCGCGTGCCAACGAACTTGTACCCGATTGCCCTCAGAGTGCATATGAACTGGCCGTCGCGCTTTGTCAGCGGAATCAACTCGTGAGTGCTGGCGTCCAGGCGCCTCAACGTTGGTTGCACAACAGGTTTTTATTCTTCAACCATAATCCATACGTTCGTTGTCAATGTAGTTTTACTTGAAACAAACGCAAGCTATATAGCCTGGGTCTAGCTAAAACTTTTCATACGCATAGTCGTTGGGCTATAGTAAACATGTGAGATTATAATATTATCATACGCATTATTGCATTCTCTTCGCTGGTTGCCTGAAAGGCCGAATGCGTTTATCGTACAACTGGACTATCTATTATCTGCCTCTCGGTGTAGTGGCCTCCCGTTTAAATTGATGCCAACATGACGGAATTTTCAGATACGTACTGATCGTAATGTAATTGGAGGAATTTGTCGTGGTTTATATATTGTGGTGCTCACATCCCCATCCCTTACACACCACTACCGGTTTCTAGCTGTTTGCCGTCGTCAGGTGGAGACAGTAAAATTAGGTTCAGTGAGCCTTGAAACAGTGGATAAATGGTAAACAAAGTCATAATTGAATGCCACTGTTACATAGGGTTCGCACAACAACAACCACGATGCTCAGACACAGAATCACAAAGTGATTCCTGGCCAAGCGCTCGAGACGCATATAAGAGACCAATGTATTGTGGTGTGGCTTAATTTGTTTGTTTAGGAATGATGACGAATGAACCCGTCCTTCTCGCTAGGTTTCTTATGGATCGCTCATTATTAATCTTTTTTATCAAGTAATGCATTTTTTTCGTTATAATCATATTGCATGTTCACTTTTGTGCACATGCCACTCAAGATCTTCTCTGTTTGAAGGTTGTTCAACAACTTTTGCTCATCTGTTCCGAAAATGTTTACCCTAATACGTGAATTCTGTGATTAGTTTATTTCGCAATTTTATTTGAATAGGTGGTTTTGTTCTCCTGGTTTCATTCATACATTTGTAGTGGTATTCTGTGTTGTTGAACTGATATCCCTAACCGCTTGGCTAGCTCTCAACCTTGGAGCAACCCAGCCTCAAGGCTATTGACCACGCAATCTGTCTGATCCCGGGCAGCCTGACAGTATATTAGCCAATATATGGTATAGGACTGTGATGCATTTTGCGTGGATCATGTTTGTAATTTCATCAATGCATGCCACGCAATCCAATTTCAGTCCTCCTATAGATGTCGACATTTTTTTCACTTGGAAACCGCAGCGACGTGGGAAAGCCACGGACAATCTCTTTATCCACTATCTTTATCCGGCTCAAAATACTCGATGTTAGTGAATACCCACCCACTATTTAAACTGCGCTAGACCTGATTCAAGGCATTCATATCCTGGATGTGCTGTCCCTGTCTGATAAGGGCAAACAGTACGAAATCGGTCATTGGGTCATTGTGATGAAAAGGCATGCTATTTGGATAATTTATTCATTGGACGTTATTCACATTATGATAACGAAGAGATCAAAGCACGTGATATAACGAAAGTGCCGGGCCTATTAGTAACGGCATACCATTCTGTCCTTTTTTATATCGCTATGCTTTCATCGTCAATTATCTGATGCAGCGATGCACGGATGTCCAATCGTGTACCAGTTCGGTGCTGTGCAGCTAATACCGTTCTAAATTGATTTTCCACCGATAGTGAAAACACGCTGGAGTCTCACTGCCGTCGCCATTTTCCTTTCCGATATCAGTCTAGGCCTGGGTAATCCGACAGTATCTTAGCCCATGTGCAGTCTATAACTGCGGTGCTTTGCATGGATGAAGCTTGTGATTTCATACATACATGCATACATACGTAGGATGCAGTGTTACAGTTGCGAGTTTGATTACAAAGCAATACACTGCCACCGTTGTGTGATGCTTTCTTTCCATTTAACTGTTGAAGTCATTACATCAGTCAAATTATCAGTCATTTATTTCTCTTACCAGCACAAAGCACTCAATGCCTACTCGAGTGTGGATAAAACGTAAGTTTGTGAGTTTGTGTGAGTACGTTGTAATTTGTTCAAGAGTTTCGTATGTTGTCTTTTGCTCAAGTACTCAGAAATTCGCCAGCTTTTTCCACTATTTCATGTGTTTTATACTGTGAATAAGCTTTTTAAAATAGTAGTAGATCTTGGTGGCCAAACCGTCACGTGGCATAGGCAGTTAAAAACCCTTACTAGTAACCTTTCCAAAGCCGGCGCAGCACGTCTTCCAGGCTGGTGTCCCCGCCATCAGATATCGCAATGGCTAGTTACGCTTCAGGATATGTCCCCAAAACGTGTTCAATGGCGGTCTTGCACTTCCCATCTTCTTGGTGCGTTTGCTCAATTGTGTATGATGTCAAGTAGATTGACGAGGAAATCTTGGTATGACGCATGGGAGTGAAAGCTGCAAGGAAGCTGTCGTGCTAATTTGACTCTACTCGGTCACAAGACTTGCTTGGATGCAGGTTCCATTCGAGGTGTAGGCACCTCATCCCAGCTCGGTTGTGCTTACTCTTCTATAGAATCCGTAGCTATTTAAGTCCCACCTTTCCCCATCTTTTAGGATTTTAATTTTTAATGGTTGTATGGCAGTTAAGCATTCGGTACATGTTACCGGTGCAATGCTGTCTGTGATGATGATGAGGAGATCTTGGGTTTGAATGTGCAGTTTCTAGCTTGTAAACTTTGGACTTTGCCAGGAACGTAGATCAAATCTGCATCGTCACATCTTACAAAATGATTTTCTTTTAAACATCCAGCTTCATTTCCCTATCTTTTGGACTGCTTCGCCAGAGGTTGTGCCGATGCTGTTATCCTAGACGAAACATTCAGACATCAAAATCTCGTCTCAGCGTATTAAAAAATAAATAAACCTCAGCGTACTTGCCCCCAAGTTTGGCATCATTTGCACAATGCCTCTGTGCTTCGTCATTTGACAGTTAGGGAGTCTAACTAATGAAACCCACTCCTACTGCACATTTGAGCCCAATTGAACCAGGTTCTGAGCTGCTAAATGTTCACAGATCACTTACGCGAAATATATTCTTTTATTTTGGCTTTCCTACTGAGATTTGTTGACATTTTTGATCGTCTTTATTATCCCTCACTGATATCCTCGTTGCTACCAACTCTAGAGACAAAATCTACACAAGTTATGTCTATTCGTATTTAACCTATAGCTTTTCACGTTGAATGACGATATTACCTGAGAATAAATCGGTAACAATTGTTCTGAATCATTCCTTTTTTTATCAATTTCTCGTGCTATTTCGAGTCAGACAACGTTACGTTTAACAGAAGCAATCGTTACTTTTTACAGAAAATTCACCAAGGAAATGTGGCTCAATTTCGGTCTGACCACGTTACGTTTGGGGTATTCGTTGCAAGCAGTGCCTGCCTTGCAAAAGGTCGTCATTTTGGACCCTAAAAATCCGTGAGCGCGTGCACCATTTATTTCCCATTCGCTTGTTCGTTTCTGTTTTCTTCGTCGTTGTCCATTGAATCGTGTTACCATCATCATGGATATCACTACATTGGTAGCAAGTCGCGCGTGGTTAACTGCCATACAGCCATGGCAGGCATGATCCAGATGAATTTCCACGCAGTCATAGACTGCACGTGGGCTAAGATACTGTCAGGTTGTCCAGGCCTAGACAGATATGAGGGGGAAATAGAAATGGTAATGAGACTCCAGGGTGTTTTAGCATGCGGCTCACACGTTGGCCAATCAATTTAGCACGGTGTTAGCTGCACAGTACAGGAGTGCTGTACTATTGCACAACCGTGGAGAAAGACTGGAACTTCGTCTCAGATGTTCAGTGTGGGCTGAGGTACCCTCATGGTTACTGAGCCTTCACGAAGTGTTAAACCACTGAAAGTGTTAAAAGTTTACAGGAAGTCCTGCCTTACAGCTTATTGCCTTGAACACTCAATGCTGTCAGGTGTTGTGTTAAACAAACTTTTTGTTCACTAAGTTTTTAACAAAATAGGAAATGAAGCGAATCTTGGTATTTACATATCGTACCGCAGTCAAAATAACCGTTAACATAGCATTAATGTGCCGCCCGACCAAAATATCGCTATTTCACAAGCTTTTTCACAGGTTACTCATTCGATTGGGTGCAGCCGACACGCCGCTTTTTACATTGTTACCCAACCTCAGGGGCGAACAACAGAGGGCCTGCTCGTAGTGCTTATGAGCATCGTTCTTACGCCCAAGCCCACATGATCCTTACTTACAGCTCTTCGAACAGCTGATTTCGTGCTCATTTTCCTGGGTGGCATCCATTGTGTCACTTCAGAGAATTTCAGATGCGGCTTTGTTAAATTTCTAATCCTGCTTGGTGTTTTGGCATAACTTAGCTATCCGATTCCGATACATGTTTGTTACTATCCCCGATCCGTTTTTAATAATTATTTGGTAGGTCCATTTTGTGCCTTTATCCTTTGTTTTATCAATTCTTTAGACTATGTTGGGAGGTTTTGGGAGAGGCTTATTTGTTGCGTCGGAGTTACGAAACAGCCGTCAAAACGTTGATGCGTTCTATTAATGTAAGTGAGCAACCGAAAGGTCTTTCCAGTTAGTGGATGTATTTTATTCACAATTCCTTATAACTTGTTTTCGCGCTCTCTCTCTTACAGCTAAATTCAACACGTCCTCTTCCCTACATACTGTGAGTTGAATCTACGGTGATTGTTTGCCTAATTCATTGCTCTTTAGGGACCGACTACAGTACTTGCTATTTTCTACGTCGCTTGACATTCTACCTTTCGTATATCTCATTATGTGCATCATATAATGCGCTCCTTGATTTTATGTTTCTTTTCCAGCTGTGGCCGAGCTTATCGTCTACTCGGAGACTTCTATCAAGCAGAAAGTATGCTAACAACCGGCCTTCAGTTGAGCAGATCACTCACCAATTCAAAAAACACTGTACCCAGTACCCTAACTCTGGCCTTGAAAGGTTGGTTCATCATTCTAATGGATAATTTTTGTAACTGTCAAAGCGTGTTTGAGCTTACTTGCTTACTTCGGTCCCGTCTGAGACATAGGCCGCCAACCAGCTCTCTCCAGGTACCACGATTCTGGGCGAGTCTCTCCAGCTGTCCCCACGTCTGGCCCATCTACTTGGCGCCAAGTATTTCTAGACCGTTATCTCTTTTTCTTCCCTTGGGGTTTCAGGTGAGGGATTGTCTGGTGATGTTTGATGTAGGTTTGCGGAGGGTGTGGCCAATCCATACTTTACTTTTACTTTTGTGCGACTATCTCCACCTGGAAGATGCGTCGGCTTCAATGAAGGTTCTTGGGGATTTGGGTACAAAGCGGCGTCCCCAACACCATGGCGTTTGTTCGAGTCAGCTTCTCTAGCCTTTGCAAAACCAAGTGCGACCTGCAAGGCAGCAGGGAGTTGCCAGAAAGAGGTGGTCTTCCAGACTCTGTTTCAGGTTTTTCCTCAGGGTTTTCTCCCGAAGCCTTTCCCGCGATCGGGTATCCCGCAAGGCAGCGGAGGTTTAAAATCAGTGTTTTCCTTCCCTTAGATGAAATGCCCTTCCATGCTAACGAGCTCCATCTGCACGAAGCAAACTGGTTTTCAGGCGCCAGTCACTCGCCTTCGCCTCTTCTCCTGTTGGTAGAAGCAGTTCTGCCGGGCTCGGAGAGCCACTCGTGCAGGCCAGAAGCTGGACTTGGTTGTCAGAGGCTATTTGAGACGCGTGCCATATGGGAGCATTTTATAAACAGTGGGAGCTTATCCCCACTGCCATCCCCGGGTATGACAACCTTTGGAACCCCATTCCCTCGCCAGCATCTCTGAAGGATGTCTTTGACAACAGACTGCTGCTTCGTTCGTTGCCACAGTTCTTTATTGCTGATCCTGTTGGGCCAGCGAATCTTTAATATCTTCCTCAGGCAGGTGTTGATGAAGAAATGGATTTTCTTCATGATGGTGACTGTGGTTCTCTAGGTCTCGGCTCTTTATAGTAGTATTGGCTTTACTAAGGTGTTGAAGAGCCTGATCTTGGTGGTAACGCTGATCTCGCTTAATTCCAAGATGTTCTGCTGCTCGTGCTTTACCGATCCGGGTTCTGACGTCTGCATCTGTTCATCCGAGCTTGTCCATGATGCTGCCAAGATATGTGATACTGTCTGTCTCTTCCAGGGCCTCGCTTTGGATTGTGATGCGTTGATCTTGAACACCTTGCTCTTCCCTCCGTTTATGCTCAGGCCCAGTCTAGCTGAGTTAACCGCAACGATGCTAATCTTTTCTTGAATCTGTTTTCGGGTGTGGGAGAGAAGAGCCAGATCGTCGGCGAATTCGAGGTCATCTAACTGCTTCCAATGTGTCCACGGGTTGCCTTTCCGCTTGTGGTCTGTTGATATCTTCATGATTCAGTCTATGACCAGCAGGAATAGGAATGGGGAAAGTAAGCAGCCTTGCCTCACTTCCAAGTTGTCAATGATTTGTCTGTCATGCACTATTCTGCAGGCCATCCTTTCATATAACTTCCTGATGTTGGTTTCAGTAGTCTCCAGAGGGTCAGACTGTCGGCGCTGTCAAACGCCTTCTCATAATCGATGAAGTTGACGTAGAGAGACTAGTTCCTCTTCAGGTACTATTCCAGAATGATGCGCAGGGTTGCGATCTGGTCCGTACATGATCTTTCCTTTCGGAAGCCGGCTTGTTGGTCACGAAGATGTGGGACAACAGCTTCCCTGGGCTGGGCAGCAGCGTTATCCCTCGGTAGTTGGAGCATGAACTGAGGTTGCTTTCTTCGGGACTTCGATGAGGTAGCCTTCTTTCCAATCAGCTGGTACTCATTCTTCCCAGATCTTGCATAAGAGTGGGTGGAGGAGCTCCACACTGGTCTTGCCGTCCACCTTTAGCGTTTTTCTCGGGATGCTGTCAGGTCTTGTAGCCTTGCCGTTTTTCAATTTCTTAATGGCGCTGCGGATCTTTTCCTTAATGGGTGCACAGCACCGGATTGGCAGATCGCTTTCAGCTGACAGTATCTCCGTTGGATTTGAAGGAGCTAGTCTGTTGAGTAACTCCTGAAAGTGCCTGATCCACCTCTTTTGCTGTCATTCTTCGTCTGCTATCGGTTCTCCATCGCTGTTCCTCACTGGCCTTTCTGACTTGATGGTGGAATACAAGTCCTTGCTTTTATGTCCAGTGTCTCTACGTAGTTCCGCTTGTGTGCTCTGACGTTCCGCTTGATATTTCTATTTCTTTCTATTCTTCTTGTGCTTTGCTATTGCTGATCTCGTTTTGCTGTTGTTCACCATTGCTTTCTTTGCTCTTCTATCTTCTGTAGCGTCCCTGCTGAGATCGATACCTTGTGCGTGTATGTTTTGGGTCCCAGTACTTCTTGGCATGTTGAGGTCACTTTTTAACACTTTTGTTCTATTGTGTCTTCTTCAAGCAGCTCTTGTAGGACCTGCAACTTGTTGAAGATGGTGACCGTGAACTCTTCTTCCTTTCTACGTTCTTTCAGCTTAGTGGTGTTATAGCGCTGTCGTTGGCTGGACTCCTCTATGCAGTTTTTCTTCAACTTGGCGACAAGTAGATGATGGTCGGAATCAACGCCAGGTCCTCGTTTGTTATAAAATGCACATCTTACTTCAGCTTTTTCTGTGCATCGTAGTGCAACCTGAAATATGCATTCAGCCTTCTTACTACCAAACAGTAAATGGCAGTTTCCATCGTATTATAGTCACTGATAGTTTTTTTACTGTAACGTGTCAGCTCCGTTGTGTATTGTCACTAATTAATAGTGCAAATATCACAATCGATAATATGTGGCTTATCTGATATCTTCTTAATTTCACGTATTCTCTTATAGGGTTTTTACGCAAATTAAGGTAACGTTGTTTGATCTTATTTTCACCGTTACAAACAACTTTCGGTTTCCGTCCTCATTATTTTCCTTAGAAATGATTACAGTAATTGTCTCTGACTGTGCGGCACTTTATCTGGATCAGGCTTGTGCTTTCATACCATACCATAATACCAGTAATTGTTACTTTACGTGTATTTTCCCATTTGCATGTGATCTCGTCTGTTTCTGAACAGAAATGGTGGAACTTAAACTCCTCGAGTCTCATTCTCATATCCGCCAAGGCCTTTCTGGGCGTGCGATCGAAGAATTCCAATCGACATTGAAACATTTGGATGAGTAAGTTAAGCTTTACGTATTTTCCAATGTTTTTTCTTTATTTGTTCAACATTTCTTTTTTCCCTGATTCGTTCCTTTTCAATAGGTTTTAGTATGGTGTTCAGCGTTTCCTGGTAGTGCTTAATGGCCTATGCCTCATTAACCGTCCCTAATATTTAGCGAGTAGATAGTTGCACCTTTTTGCTTCATGCATCAAGATGATCTCCAACAATCTAATTGCCGATAATAGCGTTGTTTACGGATCGTATCTAAGAGCTTCTTTCTTTGGTTCGGATTTCTTGTATCTATCAAGGTGAACCGTCGAACTCGTAGCTTTGCGTAATGGTCGACTTCCCACGCGTTCCGTGTTTCAGCCCAACGATAGAATTCACTGTCCAATGCTGAAAAATTTCTGTGGGAGCATATTAGAACATAATTAAACTGACTCACCATTCTGTCATCATTGGCAAGCATTACTTCTGTGCTGCAGAGCGAACATCGTGTTAAAATGATTTTCCACCAGTACTGGGCTGTATGAAGAAACTCACTGGATTCTCATCATCATTTTCAACTGCTTCTAAGTCTGGACAACCTCATAGCATTTTATTCAGTGTGCGCTCTATGACTGTGCGGCACTTTGCCAGACTCATGCTTGTGATATCATACATATATCAGCCATGGGATGCCATGTAACCAAGTGTTTCGTGTAGTGTTGGAATTGGGTGCGACACATTGCTAACTCTAGTAATCGACCACTATTGTTGCAGCGTTGCTCTAAAACAAGTCTGTCACAATCTTGTTTTTGCAGCATCTGCTGACCCGGTTTATATGCATTCTACTCACCAGCTACAAAACTCGGCTTGAAGTTGGTTGGTTGTAGAATTCGTTGGAAATCATTTTGCTCTTCAGATAACGTTGGTGCATCTATCGAGACCATAGTAAGCGTGCCTCTCTCGGACAGACAAATGTGATTCTTTGTGAAATTGGGATCCGTGATAGAAGTGATGTGATGTGATATGAAAGCACAAGCCTGATCCAGGTAAAGTGCCGCACAGTCAGAGACTGCACATGGGCTGAGATACTGTCAGGTTGCCCAGGCCTAGACAGATATGACAAAAGAAATAGAAAGAAAATAGATAGAAGTACTTGCTTTCACTTAGCTGTGAACAACAAGGAGTTAATTTTGTGAACGTTGCTCTGAGAGCTAAACGTGCTTTACTTCTGTGACCCGGCTATCTGCACCTTTTGGTTTGCTGGTGTTGACGCATTTATGATAATCATGGATCCATCTTTGAAATGTGATACATCAGTTTAACTTGTGCCATCCCGTGATTTTAGTATTCCATCTAACCCGATTTTCACTTTGCCCAATGACCTATTTTCTTCGCATCATTTATAGGCTATTTGAGCTTTCGGGCTCGGAAGCACGCCTTCCCGTCTGGGCGTATCATTACGTTGCATCAGCCTTCAGTCTGCTCTCGTTTATCAATGATCCGGATCTCAGGTGAATTGTGAAGAAATTTACTTTTTACCTTCGTTATTTGCTTGTTCTTGCCGAGTTCATGTCGCGTTGCAACTTCTCCTGAACTCCACTTCGAATGTGGTATAATCGGAATTCACACACTAGATTCCAATTTTACGTTTTCTGTTTGTGTTCCGGCTTCAAAAGGTTAGATTTGGTCCAAATGTTCTAAGGGGAAGGTTGCACGAGATGTCTGGTTTCGTTTAGACGAATGCTTCATGCAGTGGCGTAAATACTTTCTTTGACGGTTGAACGTATTTATATGGTTCTTAGTGTGTCTACCATTAGAGTTAAGAGTGGTTTGTCTTTTCAGGCTGTTCGAATGCGTTCGGTTTTAGGGAATCCGTAAAACGATAAACGCGAGAAGTACGTACTTCGGACGATACATTGTGCTCGAATAAGGCTTTTCCATGATCATGATAAAATGAATCGAGTTTGTTCATCAAGTCGAATTTTACTTCTTTTTGAAACATGATGGTAATATTTGAGCATCCGAATGCAATCAGTCCAATGTATCATGCCTGCTTTTTGAATACGTCGTTGGATTCATGATTACACGAATATCTCGTGGTCTGCATGGTATTTTATAACATGAACAAGATGGTATGCCACAATAATGAGGCACATGCATTTGCTTGGTACATTTTTTATAAGTCGGAGCTGAACATGCGATTCACTCACACCCACGGGTTTAACCGCATCCACACGTTCGTGTGTGAGTGTCATTTTTAATGGGCTGGTTGCACCATCCCTATCCAGTGATAGCTTTAAAGTCCAAGCCTTGTTTACCGTTTCTATACGTGTACTACTGTCCCTACCTGATGAGTGCCGGTGATGTAATGCGTCAGTTATCTTTTTGTTTCTAAACCCTACAGTCCGTCAATTTGATTGAGAAACTTGCCTCAGCTAATCCGTTCCTCTGGTTAAAAGCTTGCGATGTTTATCTTTAACTCATCCACCAGATGCTTCGATAAGTTCCAATTTCCTGATCTGTTTCCTGATATTGTTTCGACACGTATTCATAAATTTGCGTATACTACTTGACAAGGTCACTTGGATCCATGTCGACTTACACCTCGGTAAACTCGAGTCCGAAAAGCACGCCTGTTTGTCAACAGTAAACCGCTGTCGAATGCCCCACACAAGAGCACTTTTGTTGCGCGGATGAAATTAAGAAACACGCACTTACCTGATAGGCGAGTTTTCTCATGTTCTTTATATCCGCACTGCTTGTCACCTCCATCTAAATTGTCAGTTTATTTTTCTGTTGACCGGTTCGGTTTGGGTTATCGGCATCTTAGGCCCATAGCACTGCGCGTGGCTCACCATACAAAATTGATTTCTCGTTTTGACTGAGCTGAAGTCTGGATGTCATTTTCACTTGTTTATATCTGTCTAAGCTTGGGTGACCGGACAGTATCTCAACCCACATATATTTTATGTCTAAGTGACATGGTCATTCAATGCCAACAATTGATCAACTCAACTCCAAACTCGGGATGTCGCGTAACCTAATAGACTGCACGCGGGCACGGCTGATGTCTTTTTGTCCAAGTCAAGTTGGTAATGTCTGTCTATTGACGTATTAATAGACATTTGTTTCCCTCATTACCTTGGTTGCCGCTGTATGTGACGATGCTGTTTCGCAAGGGTACAAAGGCCCAACCATAAACCAATTAGCAACTACATGTTTTCATTATTTTTTGCGTTAGCGCTACGATTTCGATTTGGCTCGGATTTCTACATAACGTTTTCGTTTTTTGTAGTCTTTCAGTGCCGTCACGTTTCGCTTGCGGATCTGCATTGTCCGGTGCTAATTCGAATGAAACTCAGTCCAAGGTACAAACAGTGAATCTATTGGCTTGTCTACAAACAGCCTGCATGTGAGTCTCACTGTGGAATTCATATTGATCCTCACGACCGTTTTGTGTCATCAACTGTTTTCGTCCTCTAAATCACACAGCTCAAATCTAAACTCAGCTAGTTCTCAAGTAGCCTAAATTAGATATAAAGTGAACCGAAAAACGGGTAAAATGTGCCTACTTGAAAGTTGCCTACGATTTCACTTGGCGCGTTTTAATTTTTCGAAATATTACTTATTTATGATTGTATCTTTCGCTTTTTTTATACACGATGCGATAAAATACTTCAGTCACTTGTGGTTTAATGTTGCTATGGCTCGCGGTAGTCCCGAGTCTACCACCATCGTTCTTTACAACGAAAAAAAATGAATCGTATCTCCGGAAGTACTTTGATTACTCATTTTCGGTACAATCTACTGTCAAATCGCTTTTGCTCTCCGTCTAACTGTTGGAGAAATATCATTATCCTCCCTAAAAACATCATATTTTTTAAAATTCTGATTCTCGTTTCTGATTGGTTTATTTTGTCGGCCATATTGTTGTCATCAGAAACAGTATAAATACAGGCGAACCGCTGCTTAATCTGCCTTTTGATCAGAGACAGCGAAAGCTCTTTGCCTGAAAGTTCTGACTTTGTTCTTGCCACGCGTAGTGTTGGGACTAGTATACAAGTTTTCAGTGTTAGGCTTCCGATAGTCACTACTTGGGTTCCGCTCTGGTACTATATAAAACTAGCTCACAACCGTTTGATCATTTATCGTTTTAAACCTAACGACCTTGAACTTCAGTTTTTCGCTGTTGCCCTAATCTTGTTTTCATCGTAGAGTTCAGTTTCTTCTACTTGTGTATCTCGGAGTTGAACGGTCAATATAAGCTCTGCTGTTGCGAACAAAGGACTAAATACAACGTGTGAGCCATGAGCGACGATTTTAGAAAGCCCGCGTGTTTTGGGTGCGGCTTCATTCATAGCATCCATTTTATTGATGTTTTGAAACTAGTCTTGTACAACAATTGGTTCAGTAGATTTTTCATCATCTTAATCGTGTTGAACTGAATTTTTTAGGTGTATCTCTTGCTTTTTTCCAAAACCTTCGGTAGATAATGTTTCGTTTCCCATGGTAGCTTTCAAATGTTCAGGTATCCAGTCAAAAACCCCCATGTCATCGTATCTCCTAGTATATATTTTGCTCTTCCAGTTATTATGTACGTGCACTCAAAGCCTGGCGTCAAACTCCCGAATACCCCAAAGGTGCCAACAACTTTGAATCCCCGCGAATCGTAACTGGATGTCTCCTGGTCACATTGGGACTACACTGTGTATCTCTGGCAAAATTGCTTAATCAACATCCATCTAAGATACGCGCAAAGTCTGTCTTACTTGACCCAGACATACTTTGTGCATTGGCCGAAGCCGTGCTCAAACAAACAACCACATTACTGACAAACTCCGCGGTTGTAGACCAGCGCTTTTTGGATGAACATGTTTCGGAAGAAACCATATCGGAGCTTGATAAAATTGCCCAAACCGAAAGAACGGAAGAACAGCTCGTCTCTGCTCGTCTGCGGTTCAATTGCATGCTACGCTCTTATGCTTGGCATGGCCTGGCTTCGTTGTATTTCACTTATAAAGGTATGTCCCTTGATTTCATTATACATGTATATCAAAATGTGAATGCTTCTTTGTTTTGCTTTTTCATGTTTTAGTTGCGAATTTGCCTATTTAGTTTATCCCCCCAAGTAAAGTTACTTTATCGTTCCCGTATGTTCTATATTATAAATGCTTAGGTACTCAATGAATTAACTTCGCAAATGTTTTTTCATGAATCTAGTATCGTGTTGATGCTTCTCTTCGTGCGACCACTTGTTTTTTCCTCAACCAAGCAATTCCAATTCGTTTCCTTAGCGTGTACAGGTTTGTAGTTGGTATTTATAACCTTCCGTCACGGATGTGCAATCGTGGAGTACTTCGTGCTGTGCTGATAGCATCGTGCTAAATTGATTGGCCAGAGTTAGTGAGCTGCATGCTGAAACAGGCTGAAGTCTCACTACCATTTCCTGTTCTTTTTTGTTCCTCATATCAGTCTAGGCTTGGTCAACCTGACAGTATCTTAGCCCATGTGCAGTCTCTGACTGTGCGACACTTTGCCTGAATCAGTCTTGTGCTTTCATACCATACCATATCTGTTGAAATACGACCGTTTTCCATTCTGTACACATGACCCTGCCAGCTCAAGCGACGCTGTCGTAGTAGTGTCGTAGAAAGCACTTCTACAAGCGTCCGTTCGTGCTTGAATGCCGTAGCTTTATCTGCCGTATAGATTGATAAATAGATAGATAGTGATCGCACGTATTACATGCTCAGTGGATAGGTCAGAGAATACTGCAGATCGCCTAATCTTAGTCAGAAGTCGTTTCAATCTAGCCGGACGCAGCACTCCTTAAATCCATGGCATCTGTTATGCAATCAGACAGATCCTCATCATTCTTCACATCAGTGGTCGCTTTGTAACGTTCATATTTGATCGCACTCTTTAGCCGCTGATCTGAAATTCATCTATTCTCGTCCCTGTTTATAGGCTGCGTGATGCTTTAAATCGTATTGTACGATTGTTCTCAAATAATTTGATTTTAATTACACTTATATTGGCGCTTGGTCTTGTTTAGGTTCAGAGGATTTCAATGCAATGATCGAGTATTGTCTCTGTCAGTCACTAATCACGAATCCCACGGTGAGTCAGCCGCATGTTTCACCCATCCGTATATGTTTCCCTAGATATATTTTATCCATTCTCCCATGTTTTAGAGTACGGAATCCGCTACCAGCTTGGCCATTCGTTTTTTGCACCACGGACACATTCAGGTCTGTTCATTTCTCTTACTTTTTTTCTCCTTTGTCATTTAGTTATCTTATCGTCATGATCATCATATTAAACCTAGCTCTACAATACACGGAGAAATTGATGTGATCAAACATTAAACATATATCAATGTCACTAACAAATCTTTGTGACCCTACTGCACGGGCCTCGTTCGCATGACTCGCAACCATTTTTCAACGCATTTCGATCAGGGTTTTTTTCTTTTCAATGTTTAGAGGTCTGTGTATGAGATGCCGGAAGCAGCAAAAACCAATGATTGATTGTCTCGTAGTGATGACATGACAGCCTCCTTGCATCTCTCACTGTCATGCATCACGACAAGCTTTCCTCCACTTGTCATCAGGCAAAATTAAACAATCGAACAGCATGCTTTCGAGGAAAATCGTATCTCTGAGAATAAGAAGTCGCTGCGATACATTCAGTTTTGTGGTATAGGCCGCCCACTGCTTGAGACACGTCAGTGTCTGGTCGACACCATTCTGAATTAAGGGGCAATAATTTTCCATTCTCAGTACATGTCCAGCCACTTATGATTATGCATGTTCACTTGTTTTTTATATATCTATATCGTTTTCAAAGCTTCTAATACATATTTTATTACGTATCCGATGCTGCCAGCTAACCCCAGGAGGTTGCTCAGACGGTGCTTCTCGAAGACCTGCAGACGTCTTTTTTCTTCTTTTCGCAGAGTTATGTTTTTGCTTCTGTATAGCAAGACCGCACGAATTGTTGTCCTATGTACTTTACACCTGAGTGTCAACGACAAATCTCTCTTGCGACACAGATTACGAAACGCAACCGTTGATTTGGCAATGTGGGTTGAAATCTTGTGACCCCAACACTTGCTGTTATCCTTACAGTTACCTATGCGCGAAGCAATCTACAGTCGCAAGCTTTTACTGTTGAAATTTAATACCATTTTTGCCAGATCTGTATCTTATTGGAAAACTTTGTACTAGGGAGGTGCGAATGGCGTTCCAAAAGATGGTTTATTGTTACATAGGCTTCCAGACTAGCTTGAGCGCTTGAAGAGGAGTATTACTTCGTCGGCATAGTCCAATTTGATATGCTTCTTGTCGTCGCCTAGTTACTGCAAGTTCGCATATACAGTGTGTTTATTATTATTTATATCTTTGGTTTTCTTAAGGAAAAGAAATTGGCTTTATTCGTATACGCGAATTTTTTGTAATTACAATAATTTCATCACAAAATTAAAAAGATGAACAGGTCTCGTCATCACGTCAGATTTCGTCATCCGCATGAAGTTTCTTGTCTGTCTTGATTGATAACTTTAATACCTGATCAAGTTTATTACCAAATGCCGTAACAGACGTTGTAGGATAAAAGTTTAACTGTAAATCTCGGTATCTCGTAATTCGTCTAACCACTGCGCACCGAATTCGACCTCCGTTGATACGAAAACATGATGAATTTGGCAAACCGATCGCGTTAAAATTTAACAAAAAAGGATAACGCGTGTGGAAAAATTAACTTCATACGCGACCGATTTGAAGGCCCCACAATACCAGTGTATCCAACAATAGCTTCAAAATTCAAACTTTTCCACTATTATCCATCGTTTCGAAAGAGAAATTGAACTCTTGTAGTATTTTTGTTCACAGTCCAGAACGAAAATATCTTTTGAATCAATTATCTGCTCTCGCTATTACCTTCGACAAATTCTAATTGATCTCGTAAGCGTACGACAGATGCTAACTCATTGATACAGTCACCCCATCTGGTCTACACGTGGTTCCTATTTTCAGACAGCCACTTCACTGCTCACTCAATTCCAATCCATGGATTCCGAGAATTACCTCGTGTGGTTAGCCTCCGCGCATTTGCATGCGATCACCGATACTGACGCGAAATCGCTGCAGACAAAGGCCGTTCCTGTGGGTGCCATAAACCACGCTGTCCTTCAAGACCTGCTCCAAGCCGCTTGCCTGGGTGCTAATGTGAGTTTTGGATTTACACGTGTTATTCTTGTGATGGTATGATTTGGTTTTATCTAAGTGAGAAAAGAAATTGACAAAAACAAAGAGCCGAAGGTTTTGCGTGTGGTTGGGATTCACTAGATCGTAAGGAAACCCCGATAGCCTTTATTTATACGACGCGGCAATCGTTTGAAAAGCTATACGCTTTACTGCTTAACCTACCTGGTTGTTATATTTTGGTGAGCACCGAGATATATTGGTCGTTTATCAGCGCCTTCGAACGCTTGGTCAGGAATCACCTTGTGATTCTGTATTTGAACATTGTGGTTCTTTGTAAGAACCCCATTCAACAGTGGTATACAAGTATCACTTTTTTACCTGGCTGTTATTTTTTGGGAATGTAGTGTCCGCAATGTAGATTTCCGCTCTTAACACTTTAGCTATCGCTTGTGAAATATTGTGTTGTCGCCATTTGAAATAACTATATGCGTAAGCAATTGCGAATATATATTAAAATTTCCTTTATTCCTGTAACGCATATGTAATCGGATAGTAATACGGTTTTATGGTGCTGCGGTGGAATCTTTTTTCTTTCTTTTGTGCGACTATCTCCTCCTGGAGGATGAGTCGGCTTCATTGAAGAGTCTTGGGAATTTGGGTACAAAGCAGTGTCCCCAGCATCACTCGGCGTTTGTTCTAGTCAACTTCTCTAGCCTTTGCACAACCAAGTGCGACCTGTAAGGTAGCAGGGAGTTGTCAGAAATAGGTGGTGTTCAGCAATTAACCGTCTACGAGACTCTGCTCCAGATTTTTTCAGGTTTTTCTCTGGAAGCCTTTTCCGCGATCGTGTATCCCGCAAGGCAGCGGAGGTTTAAAACAAGGGTTTTCCTTCCCTTAGATGAAAAGCCCTCTCAGGCTAATGAGCTCCATCTGCCCGAAGCAAACTGGTTTTCAAGCGCCAGTCACTCACCCTCACCCCCTTCTCTTGTTGGTAGAAGCAGTTTCGCCGGGCTCGGGGCTCCACTCGTGCAGGCCAGAAGCTGGACTTGGTTGTCAGAGGCTATTAGAGACGCGTGCCATATGGGAGCATTTTATAGAATGCCATCTCCGGCTGTGACAACCTTCGGAAACCTGCGGTGGCCTCACAAGCAAGCTTGTGTTCCTGCCTCTTCTGCTACATTCTCGAATGGCATACTTTCCGTTGTGTTTTACATTTCCTGACTATTGCTACCCACGGGGCTCATATTTGCCTCGGCTGTGCAATCACGCAGTACTTCTGTGCTGTGCAGCTCACGCTGTGCTAAATTGATTTGTCATTGGACATGATCTGCATGCGAAAACACGCTGGAGTATCACTGGCTTTTCTATTATTTTATGTATCATATCTGTCTAGGCCTGGGCAAACTGACACTATCTTAGCTTACGTGCAGTCTATAACTGTGCAGCACTTTGCCCAGATCAGGTTTGTACTTTCATACATTCATACATACATATGTACCTCGAGTTTAGTACCACAAATCCAAACGAGTTGAATGTTAGTTGTTGTTGTTGTCCTCCTTCGGTCGATGTCGACTATGGATGTACGGAATCAATAATGTGTTAATCTGTTACAGTTAATTTTTCAACATCTTTCGGTGACCATTTGGCCATAATATGGGTGAATGGATTCCCAACTTTGTACCAATTGGTATTGAGACAGACAGCTCTGTGTTTGTGTGCAAGTCCTCATTAATCTATCGCAACCCCACTGATCACACCGATCTTACCCGTTCGCTCATTCGGCCTTTATAGTAGTAAACAGGATTTATTTCAAATGATCATCGCTTTTGAATATATTATCATGAACACCATTTTGGCCGGCCACACCCCTACACAAAACTCTTGATTACCTCGTTACTTTACTAAATTGCCTGCCACTAAGAATGAGCTGCATGCAAGTATGCAAGTATGCCTCACCATCATTGAACACTTGTTCGTGTGTTGGGGTGTCCGAATTGACTTCATCTCAGGCCGCGAGCACTTGATTGTGCGCCTGATACCAGGATTGTGCTTACATTTAAATGAAAGATCAATGTTTAAACAGACAGAATTTAGGCAGATCGCACATCCAGCAGTAACTGAGTTCCCTCACTACGTATTAAATCGATTCTTTGCTTTACCCTTTTTGCTCTCATTGAAATTAATTTATATATTTTCTTTCTAACTACTCTCGAGTAGTTTGTTATTAGAATATCCCGTTTTTGTGTAAATGTATGCGCGGTGGCAGATTTTTCATAACTGCGTCGGAGAACCACGAGTCGTTGATTTATGTCTTTAACTTGGTTAATTAAGGTTGCGCAGTTATTTGGTTTGGTTGATTTAGTTCAGGACAAATGAGAATGATCTCTGAAGAAGAACAATTTGCTGGTTCACTTTCTATCTCGCTTACACGATGCAAGCACCGTCGATCTCTTCAACTCCGACAAATCTTTCGGTCAACTGCGTATGGATTATCCTCTGCGATGAACTTCGATTTCGATAGTTTCTATTTAGTAAGCTGGCCAAAATTCCATCCCAACTCGTAGCTGTCAAAAAAGTTTACGATCAAATTTGTTCCAATTATTGATGATATTCACGATTCGTACACTTTTGTGTCCTTCATGAACTCGTCATATTTTTTCAACTTTTGTATTTCAGGTTTCCGTAGCAGCACAGCTATCATGTCAAATGTTTTACGTTCTGATCGAATTTGTTTGTTCGAAGTCCAATGAAACTTCTTCGCCGAAACCCCTGACGGAGACAACAAATTTCGTTCGTTTGGCGTTGGAAGTCGCCATGGAGGCGTTGAATCGAGCCTTGGGTGTGTTAACCTGTTTATTTGTTTATCATGGTATCATTTGATGTCAGGGAACGTTGAATTTGTTTTCGTAATGGTTGCCTTAAATATCGTGAATTTTCAAACCAATCGTTGCCTTCACAGTAGTTCTTATTGACGATCAATTTATTGACGCGTACCTAATCTTCTCTCCAATGCCACATATACATTTTATCTTTTTTTCGCCACCGTAGAAGGCTGCTTCAATGCCTTATTCAAATTGTTTGGTAGGGTCTGGGTGAAATAATGGTGTGGTGCGCCGCGTTACAGAAACTCACCGTCGCTCTAGGTTGACCGGGACATTTGCATTTTCCTTGTAGGGGTCTGATAGTTAGTTGGTAACCTTACGCGATCTGATTGCAGATCGAAGTCAGTGGTGTCCATTTGGTTTATTTAGTGTGTCATGATTCGAATATTTTTGAATAAAGCTTTTTTGTCTACAGCTTAAAATCGAGTGCTGTCCATGTTCCTAGTTACGTTAATTGTGTTCAACATTGAGAATATTAAACTGATCTTTTCTCCAGCTTTCCAGCCCACTAATCCCAATTTTTGGTACGATCGAGGCCTGATGCTGCAACTTGCGGGTCTCACCGACCCTGCCGAGTTTTGTCTTCGCAAGTACGTTCCGTTCGTGTTCAATTCCTGGTTTTCTGTAATCGTCGTGTTATTTGGTCCACGATATCAAAATCACACTCATCTCTTGTGACAACCGGAACTAATGAGTTTACGATTAGCTGCCTCGCGCAGGAGCAACGGAACTCTTTTATGCAGTACGTGTGGTCTGTGTGAGACAGACCCTTCTATGTTGACTGCTGTGTGCACTAAACCGTAACGGATAACCCCTTGCTATCTCATTGGCATCATCACCTCCGTTACCTTGGTTTGCATAAATATGCAAATATCTCTGCCTAACTGCTGTCTCAACCAGTGCGGGCTTTCGCTGACTCTATAATTGTGCTCCTCGAGTTAGATCACATATGCCCATTTGGAGGCGATAATCTCAAGACTAACCAGTCGTAAGTCACCTCAACACGACACTTCAATCGAAATCCAAATACTATTCCGCCAGGGTCCCATCTGGTATGATGGAGAACAGAGACTTCGTAGATTCCTCATATTTTTTGAGCCGCAGTGGGATTTTACCCGCTTGAACGACGTACGTATTACCACTATTCCACCACTGTCTGTCGTACACGGATGTGCTATCACGCATTACTTCTGCACTCCGCTGGTAACGCCATGCTGTATTGATTTACCACTGGTGCTAAACTGTCGGTGGAAACACACTGCAGTCTCCGTATCATTTTCTCTTTCATAAATCTCGTAGACTCTGGAAACCTGCCTAGAAGAAGAAGAAGAAAAATGGCTTTATTTGAGTACACGAATTTTCAGTGATACTATTAATTCGACCACACGAAATAAAATGTAAAAAGACATGTCAAATAAGGATGATCCCACTTCAGTTATTATACTGTCAGTTTCTTCCTCAAATAGAGAATAACTTTTGTATGATCAACCAAATATCGAGCCAGGTAAGGAATACAAGAATTTTTGAATTTCTCAGTTCTTGCATACGGGACGATATGTTGACTACGCGTAGCTGGGAATGATCTGCAAGCCATAAGGACCTCATGCAGTAAGTGTGCACTATAACTTGACTGATGCAGAGACTGTGACTGTGTTACACTGCCTTGCTCCAGGCATGTGACTCACTTTACCGTGGTCTATAAAGGCAATTACGGTATATTTTGTTCATCTATGGTTTCTACTATTCCTGTAAATCATCTCTCATAATCCAATTGGTCTTAATGTTATATTATCTCATTTTTTAATTTTTTGTAGGGCTTTGGAATTGTGGTCCAGTCATATTGGCGACAATGTGAATTACGGGGAATTGATCCAACGCTGTCGTTCTCAAATATTTCTCCTCAGTTTGTTTCGGTTCGTGGTTATTTCGTATTGCAATCACAATTTGACGAGACTTGTTCCCCTCTTGTTTACTGTGCACTTACTACCAACCGGAGTTTTTTAGATCTTTGTAATACTGACACCGATAAGTGTCTGTTCTCGTTCCCTCCCGGTGACTAATTCGAGAGGCTGTAGGTGATTCATTCGCCCTTCTGCTTCCCGCAGTCAATTTGGCATCACACTAGTTGATTAGCATTAACAACCTATCAGAGATCAACCACTGCTTCACCGTTATGAGAGATGCAACAGCTTTCTGTTACCCGAGGCGATTGTCCAAATTATGTATGAAATCACAAGCCTGATCCACACAAAGTGCCGCACAGTCATAGAATGCATGTGAGCCTAAGTACTGTCACGTTGTAGACGGAAGAAATTCATCTTAATACGGCACTGAGACTCCAGCGTGTTTCCGCGTGCGGCTAAGTCCTGTTGGGTAATCAATTCAAGACGATTTTGACTGCACAGCACATAAGTACTGCACAGTTGCACATCCAATCTATCTCCATTGCTGTGCAGTGCCAAATTGAACTTCATATTCGCAAACTTCTCAGCGGCCTCTTGGTAATTTCTTTGGTTGGATCTTGATTGTGCCATGAACATCGCCTAATAGGGATCCATACAGTTTTTTATCACTGTATGCTTAATCTCAATAGCATAAGAATTGGTACGTGTATATCTTCCAAACCTCTCGTGTACACTTGAGCCTCATTCCTCGGTAATTACTGGAGGATTAATATGGTCATCAGACCACTTCAGAGAATTTGTTTTGTAAGGAACTTCGCCTACGGCAATGCTTGTTTTCCGATGTTGCGCCCTATTACTTGTTACTTTTCTTACGTAAGCAAATCTGTAATTGTGCATTACTTTCATGCTGCACGTTTAAGGTCGTGGTAACTCGATTGCCGGCGGTAATGAGACAATACGTTGTAGTCTCACTTCTATTATCATGTATATATCTGACTAAGTCTGGAAAACTTGGCAATATCTCAACCAATAAACAGTCTCTGAGTGTGCGGCACATTGTCTGGTTCAAGGCTCGTGATTTCGTACCTTTTGTTGTGTGAATTGTGCAATATGATCTTGCTTCATTGTCGAATGGTTTTCCTAAATATAATGACTTTTTGTCTATGTGTTTCAACATGAATAGCTTCAGCAGTCTAAAGTGACGTTTCCAGTAAAAGCATCGCTCTTACAACACATGCTCAGGATTGTAGTTCGTACTTGTTCTCCTAGCCGGTATTGTTGATTGCGGATGTTTCAGCTCCAAACTAGATTACATCATCACCGAAATTTCTTTCGAAGCAACTGGACGATGGGATCATTTTGAATTTATCTGCTGCATGCCAGCTTATGTCGTGATTGTCTAGAATTCTTGCGCGGTCTCGTTGTTGGCGTGATGTGATTGGTCCGCAAATATCACCCGATTGGACGTCGATTACCTCGCATTGAGACATTCTCGAATACGTCGAGTTCTACTCTTGGCGATAATTTCAGTTTCATATATGCTAGTTGCATATACTAGTCTAATTTATTCGATAAATTTTCCAACCAATTATGGTATGGCTCTCGATCTATGGCAACCTGTGATGTTTTCTCTATTTGAAGCCGTTCACCAGATCAGTCCATCATCGATCTACTCGCGGCCCCCTCCGTCAATTCGGACATTTCCATCGGCAAAAGTGTAGCTGAAGCATTTGCAAAAGGTTGCGTTTTTCTATGTTTCCCGCGAGAAACAGAAGACAAAGTATTGTCCGAAAAATGTGGGTCTTCTCAAATTTGTCATTTGTTTTGTACCCTAATTTCACAACTCAAGCATGTTTGCTGCTTCGTCATATTTAGGTCTGATCAAAGAACCATGCAGGCTTGTTCAACTCAACCATCCCGTCGCCTTGGCTACCTCCGAAGCGGCCCCGAACTTGGGCCATTGGTTGTTACTATTTGAACAGTTGAACTCCATTTTGGCTGGGCACACGGCACCCAACGCCTATTCGCCACAACTTATCGAAGCTCTTCTAAAATCCCCTGTTCACCCGCGTTTGCTGAAGACGCTAATTGCGCTTGGTCGCCAGCTTTCCTCTGTATTGCCTCCGAGTGATTTTCTATTGCGCAGAATCCAGGCTGTTGGTTGTTGTTCATTACTGGAGCAACTCAATTCATCAAACCTTGCGCACACTGGTCATCATCTTGCTGAGCTGGATTCGCCGGATCCGGTTGAATTCGCTTCTTTGGCTTTGGATCAAGCTCATTTAATTTCATATACCGTACGTTTTTTTACATTGCTTCGTTTTTTATTCCGTTTACTCGATCAACTGTTTACTTTACTTACTTTGTGCGACTATCTCTGTAGGATGAGTCGGCTTCAATGAAAAGTCTTGGGAATTTGGGTACAAAGCGGCGTCCCCAGCACCACTCGGCGTTTGTTCGAGTCAGCTTCTTTAGCCTTTGCACAACCAAGTGTACCTGCAAGGCAGCAGGGAAGTGCCAGAAAGAGGTGGTGTGCACCAACTAACCGTCTACGAGACTCTGCTCCAGATTTTTCCTCAGGGTTTTCTCCCGAAGCCTTTCCCGCGATCGGGTATCCCGCAAGGCAGCGGAGGTGTAAAATCAGAGTTTTCCTTCCCTTAAATGAAATGCCCTCCCAGGCTAACGAGCTCCATCTGCCCGAAGCAACTGTCTACCGCCTCAATGCAATCGGCAATTGTTTAGTATCCTTCGTACAAATCTTACAATTCGCACAGAAGAGCAATTGTACTTTAATTTTGTGATACATGGGTAACACCTTAGTAAGTTCAGTCCCACAGGTAATGATCTGTGTGCAAGGAGTCTGTAGCAATTTTTGAAATTGTGTAAGTCAATTAAAGCACACTTTGTTGCAGTGTGTACCGATGCTAACGTTATTTTCTATCTGCACGTGCTACTATTTTCTACTATTTTTCCTCAGTACTCGGCTTTAATCATCTTCAACGTTTGCTTGTACTTTTCCCCATCCGTAATAAACCATTATCTGTCAATGGTTGTGCGTTTTAGTCGGGATCGCGTTCTTCTGGGCTGTCCTATCTCTCGCGTTTGGTCGCTCTAAGACCAGATGATCCCGACATGTGGACGATACTCATCAAATGGATAGCTGAACAGTCAAACACTGCTGATTCCGCCTGTACACCCAAACGGCGCGGAGCTGTTCCTTCCACAAATTGGCCCGTGCTTATTCGCCTTCTGAAATCCACTCTAATGGCTCGCGCAGAGACCGTGGTCTGTAGCCTGGTAAGGTTTTCGTTTTTTAAAAGTGTACCCCCTTCCCCCAAATTTGGTTTAATCAAGCATCACTAATGTTTTAATTGCCGAAAATTGGAGCTTTTATTTAATCGATTTAATTCGATATTCATTTGAGTTTCTGGTTCGGATCATTTTTAGTGTGATGAGTCAATTGAACTCGGTTGCAACGGACAATTTGCTGCACCCTCGTTTTTAATGTTGCTATGCTTGTATCGTTTGCTACTTCACTTCACATTCAGTCTCGCAACTGTAGCATGACTTTTGAGTCTCCATGACCCTTTTCCTACTCCGATCTATATGTTCGCCACTTTAAACAGTAATTTAGAAATTGTCTTGGGGTACACAACCAACCTTATTTTGTTTTTTAACTCTCATCACTTCCTGATATGAAAACTGTTTCAATTTCTAATGGGTGCTTTCAAAAATGAAGTATTTGTCTTACTGCTGCAAAACCTTCACCCTCACGAAAATCTGATTCGCTAACTCTTGGACATCCTCTCAGATTAATGTTCGCTATTTACCTGTAACATTTTGCTATCAACATCAATCACATATTTTAGTATGAATCGCTTCTCGGTGATTTGTCTAAGTTACACTTTTCGAGTTTTCCAAAACAGCCAATGTGCGTTACGGACACCGACATCTTTAACTGTTGATTCGCAGGAACTCTTGGCTTGATGTTTCACTCAGTGGTTCTTACTTTCTTCGCTTTATAATTCAATTTTACCCCTTTGAACAGCTCATGGCCAATGCTTTGTGCGACTGTGTTAAACTTTGGCTATCAATGCCAACTCCAGTGCAATCTGACGACGGTCGCATCCTGTTGAGTGCCCTTCGTCGAGCTTGCGCACTTTATCCTCATACACCGGAAATCGTCGACTTGTTGAGTCAGTTGAATGAGAAATTATGACGGTTACACCAAGGATACATCTAGACTTGTCTCGGATTTACTCCCGTTGTACATTTACCGTATTTTTTCATATAAACGCACATTAACACTTCGTTTTTTGTTCCGTTTTATTCGGGATGTTGTTCGTGTATGTTGCTGTGTTTCTCTGGCTGGTCAGGTAAATTCCAATCTACTGTTCGCACTCTCATTGTTGGTCATGCGTAGCAGTTCAAATTGGTGGGAAACTGTGAGAGTTCTTGCCGTGGAATAGACAAGAAAATAACATCGTGGTCTGTTAGTACCAGATTGTATTGCCTTAAAACCTAACAGGATTTAAGCAAGATCGTATATGATGAAATCTGCGTGACTTCCGTAAGAGCGAATAGTGGTTATTGCGAGTTGGAGATTCGGTGACTTAAGATTCTAAATGTCAATGTTTAGCCCAGGATAGCTTTTTGTGTGTAACAACAACAATCAAGGCATGAGCTTTCAAACAGCTCTCAAACAAATCCTCCGCATGTGTGGCCCCTACTGTGGACGAACAAATTGTTACCACACAGTTGTTTTTAAGACGGATTGTGCACCTCTTAAATAAAATGGCCCTAGAACTGACTTAAAAATGTGTCCACCTGCCCTCGTTACGCCTAGGCAAACTTGTTTGCGTGGATGAAGAAATCGTGTGGTTTCACATAATTGTTTCTGCTTTCTTTTTGTTATCACGTGCCATGTTTTGATGAGCGGTATTTTGTCGCTACTGGCTCTCGGAGCGAAACTCACCCTCACCAAAAGTCTTCCACTATTCTGATTAAAATGATTGTTACCGTTTGTTTGTTTTTCATAATCTAGTCTTATCGAATCTCGTCGCACTATTCGTTTGTCATTTGTTCTCGCATGCCCGCGCGTTCGTGCACCCCCGTCAATTAACTCCCAGTCGAGTTCGCCGCAATGATTCTCATCCACGTGACGCGTTATATTAAGCCAGATTCGTCTTCTGATCGATCTCATATAAACCCTCGATTTTTGTTTCATCCAGCTGCCTGCTTGTCGAACTTGTGTATCATATGGTTCAGTGAACATTATTTTCAACATGCTCATAAATAGCTCCACCTGTTGCAACTGATTTATGTGGGGTTTGTTTTCTCAATATTTTATTTCGCGATATTGTTCATGGATCGGTATTAACCGCTCCCGCGTACTTTCGAGCTTGTGGTACGATGTTTGGGATGTTTGACTCTTATAACGATTCATGGTCTATCGTGTTTTTCGAGAGCTTCCTAAAATAGAAAAAGCATTCGCTTCATTTTGTGCTTATGCACGTTATATTTGTGAAGGTGCGAAATGAATGAACGATGAGCGCTAATCACGAGCTATCGAATGGTATGTAGAACTCTACTTTCTGACACAACACGGGCAAGAAGCGCCGAAAATATTGACGACGACAATTGCGAACTTGTAATATTTCGGGTTTCGGATTGATTGCATTCGAACGGTTCGAGCGACAACATGTTCGGTAGTATGAGAAGATGGACAATCGAGCGATATGCAAATCGTCAGTGTCGGTCAAAGGAGCCCCCTTGTAGCGAGGGCTTGAATTGTACCGGTTGGCACGAAATCGACTGGCAAATCACATCGAATTGACAACCGAAACAGACATTTTGAGGATCAGCGTTGTGATTGTTTGTGTTCCCTATATAAGATTAGCATGTGTTTCGTTATTTGTCTTGTGTGTGCGTTTTGCTTTTTCTTGTGTTGTGGGATTCGAGAGTTGGACAGGTTGACCTCAGGGATGAATCGAGACATAATCGTCGTGTGTGCGTGGTTAATGTTGAACGGATCACCCGAAAATGTGCGCCAGCTGCCACCTGTTGACCTGAAATGAACCGACGCAACGATTTCCGGCTTTTTGCTAGACGCGACCCGCTACGATATGATTAGTTATTTGTGGCAGTAACACGGAATGATCATTGGAAAGGGTGCTAGGTTGCTGCATTTTGACTCCAGCTATCATCCATTTCTACTGTACAACAGAATATACTAAGAAATCAGGTTTAAATTGTTCCCTGTCTTGAAGATTAGAACTCAGCCTGCAACCTCAAGGACGTTTACATCTGCACCTTCGTCCTCTATGATGGTAGAAAATGCAGTTAGCTTAACGATAACCATAGGGTGACGAGGTTTATGGAGTAAAATTATAAAATCTCTCAAGAATCAATAGAGACAGTCACATACAGCATGGTTCGTCATATACTCATCGAGTTTAGAAGCGAAAACCGCAACAGATTCCGAGCGTGTGATTTCTTCAGGCAAAAGGTTCCAAGTGAATCAAATTCTTACCGAGAAAAAAATTTCGACGAATATCCAATCGAGAATGCGGATTGCTTAAAGCAAGCAAGGTCATTGGGCTTTAGCAAGTGTTTATGGGGATAGTTTTCAGTATGAAAGATTTTGATTGTCAACAGGAGGTCACTTCCTATCCGTCGTTGGGTCAAACCATGTAGATTTAGTTTTAACATTCGCTCTTTTAAAGGCAAAATTTCTGTAACGGGAGACCAACTTTGTCGCATGATGACAGATCCTGTCAAGTAGTTCGATATTTTACCTCAGACATGGTACCAAAGCTTGGAACGAATATTCGATACATACGTATTAATTAACCGGGGTAACGTTTCGGGCGTTAAAATTCATAATATCCTTTTTTAGAAGACTCAAGATACGGCAGGCTTTATTGTACACTGTTCGACAATGGTGTCCAGGCTTAAGGTTAAACGACACCCAAATACCGAGATCTTTTTCTGCAGTGGTCCAGACGAGATTTTGCGTGCCACGCTGATATGTATGTTGCAGAGATTTTCCAAGCCAAAGCATTTTACATTTCGCAAGGTTAAATGGTAACTCATTTGACTGGGACAAACGAAATAAGGTGCAAAAATCCTGTTGTAATATGCACGGATGTGCAATCGTGCAGCATTTCTGTGCTGTACGGCTAACATCGTGCCAACGGTAGTGAGCTTCATGCTGAAACACGCTGGAGTCTCACGACCATTTCTATTTCCCCCTCATATCTGTCTAGGCCTGGGCAACCTGACAGTATCTTAGCCCACGTGCAGTCTCTGACTGTGCGGCACTTTGCCTGGATCAGGCCTGTGCTTTCATACCATCATCATAATCCTGTTGTAATGCCATACAGTCATTAACAGACCTGACACATTTCCGTATTATAATATCATCGGCAAACACTATTACGTTCCAATATCCTCTACTATATTGTTCATATACACCAAACATAGAAGTGGTCCAAGGGCCGAGCCTTGCGGAACTCCAATTGTGACGTCTATTCTTCTAGAGAGCGTGCTGCCAACGCGACGTGTCTATCAGTAAAGTAGTCCCTTATCAAGGAGCGCTTGTATGTCACTGTTGGATAAGGCTGGTACGACCAACCTGTTCATAGCATGTGTCGGATTATGGCGAGCGGTAAATGATGCCGATCGTATATTCATCAACATTGACTAGGTCAACTGAACACCACATCATATCAGGAAGTCTGAGGTCAGGATGATCGATTACGATACACGGACCAAACGTTCATGAAAGTACACTGCAACTCCATCGCCGGGTCTTTGGTGATCGCGACGGAGTAGTGACATTTTTAGAATAGAGTGCTCAGCATCAGTTATGTAGGGATGGAACCAAGTCTCTAGAACTGTAACCAAATCGATGGAAGGTCTGTCACTGCTCTTAATTTGTTAGTTAAACTATGAACATTCGTGTACATGCACTTGATCGTATTTATCTTACACAATATAGGATCGTGTACTGTAGCTATTGGTCCGACGCGTCGCGAGTCGGACCTTTTTCTTTTTTGAGTAACATTTTGAGTGTCCATAACAACATTGCAATCAAACTGTGACTGCTGTTCAAAAATTTGCTGCAGTGTGGTTCTTTTTTAACCTATTCTATTTATTTTATTGCCTTCCGTGAGGTTGGAATGGTAAGTTTGAGACTTTACGACGTCACGATCGTATAAACTAGCTTCACGTCTACTCTGACCAGCATTGAGTTGGAGCTCAGGCTTCTTCCGCTTGCATCAAGTTTGTTAAACAATGTCTTTTTTTCCTAAATCCATGTTGCGTTCCCGATATATGGATTTTATCTTCAAAGTGGTTGCTTAGAGTATCAGCAAAGATGGACTCGGTCACTTTAGATAACACTGGAACTAGAGGTATAGGTCTACTTATTACCGTTTGTTCTAATAGCGGAACAGGATAAACATCAAAGCTAAATGTCTATTCGTTTCTAGAAAAAGTTAGTTCAGTGGAGAAATGTGTGCGACTTGCTTTGCTTGTTTAGCGCGCTCGATCTTGACAATGCCACTCATCATCTGATCGAGTTCACTTTGGCATTGTCTCGCTTCATTCGCTTTTATTCACATTCATCGCACCTGAATCAACTAGGCTTGCTCTTTTAACCACCAAACTTGAATAGTGATTATCATTTTAAATCTCATTAGCCCGCTTCTTATTGGTCCGTTGAATGACCTCGTATACATAGTTTGCTGTTTACTCGAGGTCAACCACATTTAGCTTTTTTGGCTTCCAATTTTGAAAATTGCATTTGATAATGTCATCAAACGTGTGGATAGTACGAACATTGTGCTCTTGGATACTCACTAATGCTAAACACGTTCCCTGTTTATGTGACTCATACATTTTGGCTTGAATAAGTGTTGTTCAATAAACATAATATTATGATTGCTGTACATGATTTTATTCGATCGCTTGCGATTCGTCTCGTTTTGGAATTTCATGGTTGATGGTTTCAATGAAACACAGTTGCTTGTGATGGAGTGAATACAAGGTCAGTGCCCTGTGTGGTCATACTGTTGAATTCGTTCCCGAGTTTTTGTCCCAAGTTTGTCATCAATTCGATGTGTGTCCGATTGTCGGGACCGGTTTCCGGTTTGGTGTTCATTCCCATCACTGAATACGGGACTGATTGTAAGTTGGGCTGTATTACCTGTTAAGAAAGTGAACAAATTTGATCCGTTAATACACATTTCGAAACCCCTATAGCTCAATAAGTCGTCCCATTTTTTAAGAATTGCTTGTTGGAGCGAACTACCCGACTATTCAAGCGAAGTATGGATTAAAATTAGGGAGTTTGCATCCGAAGCCTTTGGCTAAAACCTTTGACCCGCAAAGCAGTTGGTTGGCTAGACTCATCTCCGCCCATCAATCTGCCTTGTATGGGCGCCAGTTGGGCACCACGGCATAGATCATGGGGTTATGAAAATATAAACAGCAGCATGCCGAGCTGAATCGCACTTGATTCTGTTTAGAAACAATTGAATTTAGTGTTATCAAGGTATATCAAATATAAATCGAGTTTTCAGTCATCTCAGCCTCTGTGTTAGTTCTTTCATTGGGAAGCTGTTATTAATTCAATGGTCCCTAATATTGTACAGCCTCTTAATGCTCTACTCACATCACGTTCTCCACGTTCTTGAGAATTAACTCTTGTCTGCTAACTGCTCCTCCGATTCGCAAAAATATGCTATTCACCGGGACCTCAAAGGTTTTTTTTATTTCTGTCTTCTTTCGCAAACAAATGCTACTTGCAATCGTGGAGCAAAAGTGAAGCTTTAAAAGAACCGAATCTGTGCTCGGTGCCAATCATCAGATCGGTACATGTCGTTCCTGCCCGGCCCACTCGGGCGAATCCACCGGCACGTGTGGGGAAGGACATGGAAGTGGAATAATTTTTCAAGGGTGCCTCCTCAGACACGTGACTCTGACAAACGCATTCGATACAAATGAGTTGTTTTATTCCGTCGCCGTGATACGTAGTATGACTAACTTCGTGTGTTTTCTGAGGAGCTCGCTGTGATTGTCGACCGTGGGATCACATGATGTTTAAAATTCGATATCCAAAATTGGTGAGCTACGAAAATTCGGGTTTATGGCCAATTTAGAAACCAGATAAATTTCAACGCTGAAGCCACGGTTAGGTATAAAGTGTGTTTAATGTTGAAACGTGACTAAGAATTTACTTGTGGTGTGTGGTAATAATAAACCCGTCCTTGCTTATTCGAAAGATGTAAATTTATGATTCGGCTAAATGAAGTGTTTTGTTTTAAACATCGTAGATCGTTGTACGAATAGTTTCTGAAAACGGTTTTAACGACAAAAGTCGTTTACCGGAATGTTCTGCTGGACGTAAGTTCAGATGTGAGCAGCACAATAAATCGGCAGCTTATCAGCGTTTCAGCTCTAGTGTGAGAATTATTCGGTACTGCTGTATTTGAACAACATTAAATTTTACCAACCACGCTTAACAGCACTTTTGAAGCGAACCGTGTTTATTACTTTCGTTCAAGGCTCGCTACCCTAGGTCTTGCTCCCCCACCTGATGAGATAAAGCAATCTGAATCATGTGATAGATTCTAACTATGGGGAAACTTAGTAAAAATGCAGGTTTTAAAAGTGTTTTGCTCATAGTTCACGCTCTCAGATTCCATTACGGCTTTCGAGTGGCAAGTTTTAAATTTCGAGCTTTGTTGCCCATGTCTCCGTTGATTCAAATCACGGATCCCGATCGTACTGTCTCCATCTGACGAGCGCAAACAGCACGAAACCGGTCGTGGGAAGTGTGTGTGTGTGATGGAGATGCATACAGAGATCACTATTTCGTGAAACCTTTTGTTCTGTGATTCCTAGTTGCGATTATTATAGTATATAGCTGAGTGACCATTGTTTGCCACGAGTACTGATCCATTATTGCTCTTAATATTATCATTCATGTTAGTTTAAGTAAACATTTTCGGGCAGCAGGTCTGTGTTTACGGATAAACCATCAACTACAAAATACACACTTACACTTGCCTGAAAGAGCGTAATCCTATGTTAAGGAATCTCAACCAACGGCGTGAAATAAATGCTGTTGCTTACCGTGCTTTCTTGAGAAACTTTCGCATCGTTCAACATCCTATCGGGGATTCGTGGTGTTTGAATATTCGTCCCGTTACCTTTCACTTCGTGTTCATAGCGTTGTGATGCTTGTGACGAGTTGTAATGTGAAGAACAAGGTGTTTCTGTCGAATGATCACCACACTTCTTAGTAAAGGCTGAACAATCGTCGTACGTTTCGTTTTCTAACCATCCACAGCGCGTCCTTTTGAGTGTTGTTCTCTTATGGTAATTAGACGGCACGACTTTATGGCTCTGAACAGTTTGTGTGATATTTGTTATTTTCACACCTTTCTCGGTGTTTTCTATCAACTCGCCAGTCATCAAACCTCGATCCTCGTTGTGTTCACTCTCCTCTGCGCTGCTTCCTCCGCTGGTCAAACTGTTTTGGTTGATACTCACTACCTCATCGTGTATGTTTGAAGTAGAGTCGGACATTGAGCGCAGCATTTGTGTACAGCTAAGTGAAGTGTCCAATGACTTGGAGTGAAAATTGTAGTGTGGTTGAATTGACCGCTCATCGTGTGGGGGGATTTCTAGAGTTGAATGGTCAGTAGAATTTTCGTAATTATATGGAAACCCAATTGCGTTTTGTGCGTGAAAGCCGAGGAAATGATTTGTTGGTGCGGCAGCGAAGTTGTTCCCAACATGCGGAGAACGTTCCGCGGTTTTGGGGGACGTTGAATTACGGTTGATTTGACTGTCACGATTCCTGGAGTGCTCAGGATTCGGACATCCCATAAAAGTCTGTTGCAAGTTGGAAGCAAACGGAATATTCCTGCTGGGCATGCTGTACAAAGCTTCAGCCAAGTCTGCAGCTCGCTTCAAAATGATCTCTCTTGGTAGTCGTTCGGGGTCACCGGGGTGTCTTGGGATAATTTTGCATAATCTTTGGAAACCATACTCGATTGTTGGGTCAGACAGTGCTGGAATAAACGGAAAAATCAAAGCTGGTTAAGTAGATGTGTTCATGAAGCTTGGTTAGTTTAAATGATGCGCTAGTCAAAGAAAAGAAGCAATGTATTACGTTGCGATATCGAGAAAGATTTTTCATAATGTTAACAACGTTGTCGAAGGAATTGGTGCCGTGATCTAAATGGTTCGCTCATATCGTGCTATCAAGTATAAACTATCTATTTGGTCCAATTTAATGGTTTGTTCACAGCCATCGCTTTTACACTTCATTTCCGGTTTGGGTGTGTTCGCCACCACCAAATGGGAACAGTAAGATTAGTTCCAGTGAGCCTTGAAACAGTGTAAAGATGGTAAACAAAATTTACATTCGAAACCTCCATTTGATGTGGTTCGTACAACAAACCACAGTGTTAAATTGTCAAGTCATAGATTGATAATATGTCCCTCATTGAAATACAAGAACCTTTAGGATGTTTAAATTTGGGCTTCGTGATGCGTAATAAATCAGCCAATATACTGTTTAAAATTTAATGTATTTCAAAAAGATTGTAGTTTTGACTTGATCAAAAGTTCACATAAGAACGTTATAAAAACTGAGAAATAGTATTTCGAGTACCGCCGAAATTTCGCGTGTATTGTACAATTAGAGCTAATTAGTATTGGATTGTTAACAAGTTTCTCCTGATAGAAAAGTTAATTCCACAGGTTATATTTAATGTTCTATTAATGTGTACTGCACATATACTCATTCGGTTCGTGATATCTTTTTGAAGCAGTTGTTCTTAAAGACGAACTGTCGTCAGTAAACGGTTACTACTCTAAATACAGTTGATTCATCCCTAAACGATTTTTGTTTGTTAAACTAAATCTGTTTGTACCAATGAACATCTTGAATTACATTATCTTATCCATATGCACCTTACTACTGTTAAAATTGATGGAAAAATAAGCAATATCAAACGGTATACTATTCTTAAAAATAGAGCTTCCAAATTCCATCTATATTTTCCAGCTGATTGAAGATTTAAAATCTATGATGAAAAAGAAAATAGCTGTACAGTATCATAAGATATACGTATAAAATTTAAATAAAACTATCCATGCGATTTGAATGAATACAAATAATTCAAAGTACGACATGGAGTCGGGAAACGTCAGTGAGAAATGTGTGTGTTCTTCAAGTGTCAGTGTAGAACGGAGGCTCTCGTGGTTTTCAGTAAACTGATGCCAACAATATTATTCGACACAAAACAACTTTTCTTGAACCAGAGGCCTTACACTCACAACTTCTCTGTAAAACTTGGTAAACTATGAAATGACACAGAAGCTTCGTCAGACCAATGGCAATAGTCGCCGTTGATTTTCATAATTTTATTCGCTAACCAACCAAAACGTAAATGCACATTTATATTTCAACTTGCCGTTTGATACAACCAACCGATGTCATATTTACATTTGACTCAGAAAGATTCCAAATTCATAAACAAGTTGGCTAAAGTTGGCACGACCAACCTGTTCATTCATATGTGCCCCTAAAGACGTAGTGGAGCAAAAACCCATAACGATGAACAAAAATGCACATTTGCATGCATTTCCATCACACACATCACACGATCCAAATTGATCTTATGGTATCTTCTATAATTTACAATTCTGCCCGATGTGAATGAAGCATGTTCAGTTTCATAAATCATTCACACACTTCAATCATATGGAGAAAATCCTTGAAAGCCTTCTATGCTTCATTATATAAATTCGATAGTTGTAGATACATTCGATGTTTTGTGGCCAGGAATTATTCTTGTCTTCGTCAATAATTATTGCGAATTATGGATACATTTCGAAATAAGTTTGTTATTGTGCATTTAGCGAAATTCGCTATACCAATTCAAGGCCACGAATATAAATGTGATTTAGCCGCTTCCCTTTAAGGAAACTACTACCACATTTAGACCATGCTTCTCATCTTTCGTTCCAAAGCATAACCAACCGAGTTTTCCTAATAATGCACGGTACTAAAATTTAATCTTGAAATTCAGTAAACACAAACATCACTCATTATCGATTGACGTACACTTACACATGTACACAAAGCGTCCGGGATTGCTTTTGCAAAAGGTTTTACTCTTGAACGCCATGGTCACATCCACAATTCCCGGCAAATGTCTTGGAGGGGTTTGCACTTGGATCGCGTGTGGTGTTAGGAGCTGTGGACACAAGGGAGGGTGTGGGATAAAAAAACGATCACTAAAGTTGCACACGTGCTCTGATAGTTTCTCTACATGGGCACTTCGTCACGTACGTGATGTCGATTGGTGGAAGATTGACATTTTATTCCATACGGAGTTATCAATAACAAAAGGCACGTATCAAGATGCATCGTTCGTATTGAATTGGAATAATTTCATACGATTCGCCGTCTTCGTATTAATTTTATCAATTATCGTGGTCAATTCATATAACACTATATAAGTGATACTAATTTTAATTTCAGAAATACTTATGCCGGCTATCTTGGGATTTAGACTGCCGCGAATCTAATAAAGCTCATGAATAGTAGGGTTTGTTTTATCTGAAGTATTCGAGGATTCAAGGATTCAAGGATTTATGGTTAAAAAAGTTAATACTTTACAACACCACAGGATTACGGTATGAATAAAACATGAAAATTACAATAGTATAAAATCAATAGTGAATATCAAGTGTAAGGCTCACGAATGATGTTCGTTTGCAAGTGCAAGTTCAATTTAGCTTTAAACACCGCCAGGCAAGGAGAGTCCACCACATGTTGGGGTAGGGAATTCCAAAGAAATATAGGGGTAACTGTTATTTTCGGAGAAAGGCAATTCCAATATACGGTAGTCATTTCTTCTAGCGTTCCTAGACATATGTAGAAACTATTTGTGTTAGCGTTTAGGGGACACATTAAAACGTACAGATTTATTCCTAGAATGTAAGTCAATAGTATTTACTTGCTTCATAAATATAAGTGTCAAATATCCGATAATTTGCTACCATGCCCATTTTTTGAACTTTAAAAAATTAATTAGTTTTCTCCGGGTTGCGTGGAAGCAACCAAATTGTGTTCGCTTACGAAATCCGTAGCCCGCGTTAATTTCAATTTCATTCTCCTACCATGTTTTTATTTGTCCATTCGAGGCATTCATTGCTTGTATTCCTGTCTTAGGATTTGATGTAAACATTTAAATTCAGCCATATTCACGATGTGATGCATAGCAAAACAACTCACTTCACCCCAGACCGCAGAACTTCCAAAAACCACTTGAAGGCCGTGAAAGAAATTCTCTCCGATAATTGTCACCGTTTCGCCGCCAGAAATCCATCCTTCGTTTGGGCTGATGGCTTTAATCACAGGCGTCACTGTGGGGCAAACTGTCGGAAACAAAATCAGGATCGAGGAATCAACACATGATTTGCCTTTCGTGTTGTTGTTTTCCAATTACTTACTTTGATTAAATGTGATTACATTCATTTACATCGCTGCTGTGTGTTATGTTCTACTTAATCGTAAAATTACAAAAGCGAAGATGTGTAGTAGTATGTTCTGCGATTGGTGTTCGTTGAGCTCACGTGATAGCTGAACATTGAACATCCTATTTCTGAGTACAAGTACTCAGTACAGGGTAGTCGTGAAAGTGAAGCAGTCTGATTGATTATGCGTTCAGCGTCTGGAATTTTATCTCGTTATTTGTTAACTTTGTTGTGCACTATGTAAAACGAACTCGAACACCTATTGCAGGAATTATACAAATATCCTCGGGGATACCTCGAACATGGTGAGGCAGTGTACCAGAGTAGAGAAAATCTGTAGTCAGTCCTAGCAAAAATCGCTTAACGGTCAAATATACTGGTTACCTGATAGATTGATTACAGCGTGCGATTCCCAAACGCATGCGCAAGTCTATCATTCATTTTACTAAATGTAGCTCAGTTGTTTATTACCAGGGAAACTTGACCACTTGTTGTAGTTTACTGAACTAGTGTCGTCAGTTTTAACACAATATTGTCAACTTAAACCTCTTTTGGTTAAACTTTGGAATGTTCGATTGAGTGGTTCACCTAATAAATCCGACCATAATTGTGGACAATCGGATATTATGAAGCAATGTCTGACTTAATTATTCGAATACTTCAAGGAACTAGACGATTTTGCGCGGTCTACTTTATGTCACTCCGGCTAGCTCATTGAGGTCGCAAAGCAGCAGATAAATTCGAATAATGCCCATCGCCTAGTTGCTTCGAAAGAAGTTTCGCTAATGATGTCATCTAATTTGATGACGAAACGTCCGCAATCAGCCATATCAGTTCGGAGAACAACTATGACCTACAATTTTTCAGATTCCTTGTACCGATGCAAGCTGAATTAAAAAGCAAAGCTCGGATCCAAGGTTAATCGATGAAATTTTTCCTAATACCGGGAAAATGACATTTACGTGTTACATTTCCCAACTAATTTGCCTTTATTCATATTAAAAATATATGAGTTCTGCCCGCGTTAAGTTGAATCTCAAACGGTTTAGGGTGGCGCTGAATATGGAAATTCGCGGTCAATTTTAAATTTTGACTTGCTAAGTACCGAATGATTACTTTCCGTTGTCCCGAGTGAATATAACAATACACTTTGGCCACCTATGTGCATTACAATCAAACGACGATCTCGTGCTCATTTGTGTTTCACATGGCTGAGCAGTGTGACTCGGGAAATACAATAGCTCTTACAACGATAGACAGTGCTCAGCAGATAGGCGGCCTTTCCACGCTGTCGGTGTGAACTACACTCTGCAGCCAAGAACCGGATCTGTTCTTCCTTAGCCTGACAATGAAACTATACACAATGACTTCAACGTAATTGGTCAAGAGAAAATTATTTGCATACTTCTTTGTAGTACATGTGCCAAAAATTATAATACATAGCATAAGAAAAAGGCCATTGTTGTTGAGTAACATTTGCGTGAATGAAAAGAATCGTTCAAAGATTTATTGATTGGTATACATGTGTCCACCTGATTGTTGATTTCCTCAACAAAACTCGTCATCCAACATGATTCGGAATTGTTTTTAACACCACCTTAGCAGAGCTGAGATACATCTATCTATTTCACGCTGATTTAAAAGTGATCTTGCTATCTCACATACTCATGTATCACTAGAACTAATACAAAATTCCCGTGGATACACATTACCGTCTTATTTTTGTGTCATCTTTCTTTCACATTCAATTCCATTATCGTTTCCAATACGATGCATCTTGTTCTTTTCGTTAAATTTAATCCTGTATACAAGTATTGTTAGGACTAAAATTGCTTACTAAGCTCCGGTTTTCTTTTGTTATTTTGCTATCAGGTTACAATCAATACAAACAGCAGCGGTTCGCGAACTGTGATCATCCATTGTAATTAATCAAGCTTCTGCGAACAGTGGGCAGCAAATAAGTTCTCAAATTACGCATATTTTTTTCTCGCTGCTGTGTCCACCCCCCACTCACCCACCGCGCGCATTATTCACACTCCATTTGGTTCAAGCAAAAACCCCATGGGCTAAAAGCACAGATGCAGCGCAGTTCCATAATTAATGCGAATTAATTTACGCGACTCAACGCTTCCGAATGTAGCTATTTTCGCCACCAGACTGAAGCGAACGAATTTTAAAATTATTTCTCGTCCGATGGATTCGATCCCACCGGTTCTTGGGGGACAATAGTACTATAACATTTGGGCTATGCTCATCATGAAAAACAAACTATTTTGTCAACTATTTTCAGCCAACTATTTCATGTGTGAATCACCGAAAAACGGTCACATAGCTCAAAACTAGATGGGCTTCATTTGTTCCTGTTCTATAAAACCTCTAGAGGGATTGGGGGGAGAATGTGGAAGTGAGAGTGCTTACAATTAGCTGAACATATGGCGACATTTAATGTGAATAAATTCCATTTGCCGTCATTTTGAGAATGATGTTTTCATCAATTGGCAGTAGGGTGAAGAATGAGGCGACACACTTGAAGCTGACCACCAGTGATTGCACTGTGTATTGTGGTCGCTACACTAAAGAAAAGGCAATTACGCCCGGGTCCACTTACGAGATTGGTTATTGTATAAGCTTGGTTAAAGTGGTTGATGAATTTGAAAATTTATTCAAGTATTTTTAGGTCTGACCAAGAATTGTGCATATTTCGTCATTATAAAAATAGGCGTTCTTGGTTGAATAAAGAAACGGAGGAATCGCCCGATTTCAAGTACATGTTGGGTTGAACTTGTTACTAAAGAACTGACAAGTAAATAAAACGAAGGAGATATGAGAATCACATTTTGAAACATGACCGTTGGAAATTTTATCGTTCATCCGAAACGAAAATTTAACGGTAGAACAACTAGCTTCTTATTATTGAGATAAATCCTTTAGTTGTTCAAAACGTGGAAAGAAATATCGCCTCAAGTTCACCAGTAAAAGACTACTGATGTTCAAGTACAAATGTTGTAAAATCCTATTGTCGGCAACTAAAACTGAAATTAAATTATAAAAGGAATAAAAATCCCTCCAGCAAATGATTGTGAAAAGCGCATAATAACCTATTCAATTGGTCGATTCGATAACGGTTTTAGACGAAAACGGTAAGGCAAGTCAAAATGCAATGAAGGTCTTATTGCAGTAATGACAGGTACGTTAGAGCTTTAGGCATCTAGGTTACAAGGATAGTTTCATTTCTTTCCGAAGGATGAAACAACACAATGAAATGCTCATTAATTTTAGCAGATATGCAATTGGGCAACTGTTATGCGGGATTCTCAAATGGTATATTAGGGACGTGTGCACAACATACACTGATTAATTCTATAGATTTGTTCCGTTACGTGAATAGGTCATCCAAACGCTTGTCGTGTCAACCTTCCAATTATAACGTTGATCACTACATTAATACTGTTTCAAGGCTCATTAAACCCAACGGGCATACAGCTCGAAAACCGTCATGGAATATAAATGGGAGCATTCCGAAAAATGCTTAAAATTTTTATTCATTTGTGTCTCCGTATGTTCACTGTTGTCTACCGGGGATAGTATCACCTGTAATAATGTAAAAACATACCCTCGTCTGGGCCAAATTGCCTGTGATCTTGTTTTTGTATTCTTTGGATTTTCTACACGTGGGCATGCCAGCTTGCAATATATCGAGTTGCGTGATGCAACTGAACTACTGACTGGCGGCCAGAATTCTTCTATTCGTTCATTGTCTATCTACACAAGGTTCGCTATAGGCAGCCACATATAAGTTGGTCCGAAGTAGTAAAAGTTTGAAGGTTCTTTAGATTGAAGTTCCGAAACAATCTTATTTCAATTATGGTCTACACGACTAAATTAGATAATGAACTCACATTTCAAAGCAGAGCATTAAACAAAAATGCTCATTTACATGCATTTCATCACACAAGCACCCTACGGCCGGTTTCGTGCAGTTTGCACTCATCAGGTAGAGGCAGTAGGATCAGGATACGCATGCGCTTGAAACAGTGGAAAATGGTAAACAAGTTGCGCTTGTATGCCACTGTTGGATAAGGTTGGTACGACCAACTTGTTCAGTTACATGAGCCCACACTCATGTAGACTTATGATAAATTCATCTATTTTGACCTAAATATCAACTAAGATTATAAAAGAATAATACCACTCCGAATATTTATCATAATGCTGATGAAACGGTAGATGTTATATTTACTTCCGTTTTTCTCTCAGTCTATCGCGTGTTCAAGTAGTTTTAGTTTAGCATTCTCAAAATAAAGCTACGGATTCTATTCTTCACATAAGAGCAAATGAACTTTCTGCAACCTCACACTGAGTGCTTTCCGATTGAAAAATTCAAAAACTTTTCCGAATTATCCTTGGAGTAATGAGATCGATCGTATTACTAAAGAATTAGTAGCGAATATACAGAAATAGTGCCCGCAAACAAGCAAATACTCTTTACTTAATTAAACTGAAAAATAACAGAAAGTTTGGAGGGCCCACCAGAGGTTGCTTCCAAATGAGGGTATTTAAATTCTGTGCAGTTTCCCGTATGTTACTGTGCTAAATGCGGTGAAACGCCTGCAATCTTCAGTGCTGTTCGTTCTCAATCACCGATTAATAATGGTCGACTAAGCCAGGGTCGACTAAGCCAGGTGCTTTTTGGAGGGCAGCTTGCAGTGCTATTGCACCACCAGATGGTGTCTGACACTTTGTGTGATGAAATCGTGTCAAACTGCTAGCATCGCGCAATCGAACAATTAGATGTTGCAGACAAGCGGATGGTCAAACGTTTAATCGAGGTTCAGTCAAGCATAAGTAAGAATCATTTTGTCTCCCCACCGTCAACGAACGATTACGGTGTCCGCAAGCAGACTCTGGAATAATTCTGGAGGAAGGCGTTCACTGTCTGTTCGGACATAAATATCTTGAAATAAATTTAACAAATAAGCAATGGTCAATGTGTGCTGATTCAAATTACTAGTTACATTTCGTTAGTTCCATTAAATTTGTTGAGGCTAATACTAACAGACAAAACCCAAAGCATCACCCAATCTGTGTGGATGATCAATTCTTGGGGTTGGTATAAAGCCATTTATAGTAGTCATTTTTATTCTACAAAATGGTTTAGAAAAAAGAACAGGCACATAACTTCAATATCCCGATAATGTATGCACAAAAATAACATCAAAGATGGCGCAGATAGATATCAAACATAATTTCTTTGAATCAGCAAAAATACCATTTTCGTTAAGGTCGGTATTGTTGATCAAGTCATAATAATAAGCAGGTAGGTGTTCCGGAACACGTGAGTCTGGGTAGAATATTCTATATCATGTGGTTTCAAAAATCCCCAAAATACTCGAATTATATCTCTTTGGAAGAACATGGGGTGTCATACACCGAACATACGGCGATTCGTAAGCTCTCCCAGGGTGAGGAGATAACATGGCCTTTCGATGGCAGCTTCTATTATGTAAACTTTGATGGGATTTAGACATCCCGCTTGCAGTACCCTCGGCGTAGAAACTTTCTACAAGAGCAAAGGGAATTGAAAAATAGAATTTTATAACCTGTGATCAAGCTGCCACCTGAGCACTAAATGTAGTACACTAGGCTTAAGTTTCCTAGAGAAATTTTAAACTTCAAACTGTCGTGTATGGACAGCAACAGGCTAATGGAGAAAACTATAATTACGGTATGCATACAGGATGTCATTTTTAATGATAGATAGACTTAGACCTTCCACATTATTTGACGAAAAGATGAACGTTATTCATTTACGGAGCACCTTTGTTGTCGTGACCACAACACTAATGGGAAAGATAACGAGTTTAAAGACTGAAAGCTGACCCGCGAAACCCTACTGTTTATACCTTAAGCGTGTCACTTAAACTTGTTTCGCCATGTTTATATAATGAAAAACAGTTGAATAAAAACGTTCATTTGCATGCATCTCCATCACACACACCCTACGACCGGTTTCTTGCTGTTTGCACTCTTCAGGCAGGGACAGTAGGACCAGGATCCGAAATATTCACTTTAAAGAGAGTTTGAATATAGGTTTTTCACATTTGGTCGTATGCTGATGGAGTAGGTACTGCAAATTTCTGAAATTTGGGGAGGAGTCAGTGACCCCAAGTCGTTGTGCGTAGGCGTTCAACGTATTGGAGACTATGAGATGGGGTATGATGTTTCTCCTTGCAACGCTAAAGTCGCGTTTTCATTGTGGTGATGGGAATTGATTGCTGTACAATCTAATTAGCTTACTGTTGTCTTCAATGTGAATTAGAAACCTTGTGAAATATGAAAATGACCTGAATGGTAGCGAAAAAACGTTTCTGTTCAAAATAAATGTTCTGTTACGTATGATTGTATATCATATGATGTTGTGTTTCAATAGAATGCGTGTGTCAATTTAACATTTTATTAGCTGTCAAATTTTAAACTATTTACCAGTCGTTCACCGTTTGTAAGCTCATGGGACCTGATCGTACTTCTTTCACCTTGCGAGTGCAAGCTGAATCCAAACTACAATTTAATTTATGTTATAAGGGAATATGGTGGTTACACCTTTCTTCACAGTTGCTGCTCGTGTTTTCAACTATGTGACAGTATTCAAAATCTGAATTGTAGCGTGGACTGCTGCGTTTCGCAATCGCTTTAAACCATACTAACTCCAATATTTTACAGTCTCAGTTTTAGCGAGCAAGCTGCACGTGTTTAGGGGCAGAGATGCCATTCACGTGTGAATGCTTGATCAGCTACGCACTATCGGTGGTAGGTTATGCCAGCGTCACTCATTGTTTAAAAAAACGTGGACATTAAAAATGCATAGATTGTTCTTGAGTGAAGCATTGAAACAAAATTTGCGTGAGTAAGCATATTAGAATATTCATCATACACATATATGCTTCTTCATACAGACAAGAAACTATTTAAGATGAAAGAGGTTTTTAATAGCGAAACAGTTTGAAGTTTTTTATACGGTATCTATCCAATTGAGTATGTTTAGCAATAGACTTCGGCAAAGTGCCAATCCGAAAGGTAAACCGGATGGTGTGGATGCATAGGTGAATATTACGAAAGTGGTGTTGAAAAAATGTTGTTACACCCTTCTTGTTGTGACATTATACTTCCGTTTTCATGCTGCTCGCCCGCGTAGGCTGTAAAATTAGGGCGAACAACGCGGTGCTGGAAAATGGCATACATTAGCTTAAACAGACGGGTTTAGTTATTGGACGATACAGCTAACTTTCCGAAACCAGTGTCGAGTCATGTGTATCCTAGCCAGCGTAACACTTGTCTATGTTGGGTCCCTATGATTCTGTGCCTCATCTCACTCACATATATCTATTTATGCTGTACTGGTGAATATTCGGACGTAATAAAATTACAGAGGATTCACAATATTTTATGAGCTTATTACGCACGGTATTCTCTGATTGGTTAAACAGAACGTATTTTACTAGACTTAATCATAACAAGAAAATCAGACACTGAGCCAATGACAGGGGTTGCATGTTTGAGACCTTTCGATCAAGGATTAATAACGTCCCGAATTCTAATTACATTGGTCAATGGAAATGTAAAATGGCGAAAATTCAAATTGGACCCCTAAATCTTTCGTCCACTCAGTGCCAGTCAAAATGACCAAGCGTAGGCTACATAGTTCCCCTAAGCTTATTGTGATCGTATGTGATGTAACGTACATCACGCCGCCGGCGTGTAACTGACGCCCTATAACAGAGTTCTGACCATCGTTGCAAGCGCTGCGGGAGAGATTGTTCCTCTCGAATGGGACTGTTTAGCCATTCCAAAAGCTGTAAAACATGAATATTCACGCGTTTGTGATGTACATCCATGGTCGACATCGACCGAAGCAGGCCAACAACGTAAAGAAATTTAACCATTAACGCAAGGAAATTTGAGTGCAATCGGTTGCACTCAAATTTCGTTGCATTATGAATACATGATCGGTCCCAAACACATTCCAATCGATTGTTTAACCAATAACGTTTCTATAAATTGTTGCATGTAGGTGCGATTTTTCTTTCTTTCGAATCTAGGTATCGCATTTGATGAAACGGTTAGTGTGTAATGTTAGAAACTAACGTTTATTTTTCATCCGTACTACGTATCTTATATGAGATTTGAATAAATTCCGCAAAAGGCGTTATGATTTCAACGACACGTTTAAGAGATACATAGCTCTCTCTCTATCAGTTTGCTTCTATGCTAATACCGAGTGCGTATCTGAGGTTTCATAAACATAATCCGCGGTAGAATCTCGTTTCACCTACCAGTTTCTGTCGCATCCATCCTCCGAGTTCGCCGACCATGTTTCGAATTGTTGTGCACAAACATGTTCTCTGAGATACACAACAGCTTTCGGTCAATCGCTTGCGACGAATATATTGCTACCTGTTGAGTGAAGAGATGGTTAGGACGATATTTTCATTCGAATATTATAACTTTTATCGGATTAATAGATTCGATTGCACGTAATACCGTTTGAGTGGTATTTCGTTTGCATACTCCATCAACTTGAAGAAAAAACTCACTTGAAATCTTCTCATATCCCTGGGGTTCCCAGCATTTTTCAAACAATTCTGATTGCATTTCATGAAAAATTTCAGGAAATATCTACAGGGGTGAAAAATAAGAGCGCGCAGTAATGTAAACTTTACGGGAAATCACGTAGTGTGAACTTGCAATTCAGATGACAAAAAGATTTTCGTCGAATGCTAAGAGCGTGCTTGTCAGATAAACAATACATGGGACAATGCTACCGTTAGGAAAGAAAAGTTTTTACCTTGGTTAGATAAACTAAAGTTTTAAAGCTAGGAAACATCTGGGTTTTAATAGCGTCAATAACATGTAGCGTTTCATCATACGTAGAATTTGTTAAACTGAGATTGTCGAGAATTTATGGGTGTAGCAAATACTATTACGTTTTACAGCATTAAATTACGGGCAAACAATTTGTCCATTTGTTTGTCTAGTGTAGAAACAGTGATTAGATATTTATCAGGTTTGGGAAAGCTCACACCCTCTGCATTCCAACACCATTACATGAGCTGGCTTTGTCGTCACCAGTTGATAACAGTATGATTCGGTCCAATGAACCTTGACAGAGTGGAAATGTGATTAAAAGTTATAGCGATTGTTTTGACAACGAACAGTTTTCAATATCAAAATAATATAGTGATGCCCGGTCAAGTTCTCAAGACGTTTAGAAATGACTTATGTATCGAGTTGCCTCGATCCCCTACGCCTTAGAGGTGATCTGATTCTTATGTTCAATATACTGCATACCCCCAACCATCCCCTAAATAAACTATTCACACGACTACCACCCAGAACCAGTCGGAGTCACAACTATACACTACTTATTCCCGAGTCGAGACTA